>OU342744.1:279423050-279718682 GCA_910589775.1 Avena eriantha | reverse complement strand
CCCTCTCCCTCCTTCTTCCTCACACCTCCTTGTGAAGGATCTCTCTCCCCCTCTAGAATTATTCCCCCATGGTCTCGGATTAGTGAGATACATGTTCCCGGTGGCATTTCGTCTAGAAGGAGTTGCTGCTTCCGCTGGATCGCTGGAGCGAGGTGGTGGAGGTTGTCCGGTGGCTTGAACGTGTGTGCGAGGACGGATGCGCTGCTGATTTGCGGCGCTCGGACTTCCACATGATCTTGAAATCGGCAAGTGTACAACTACATCAACCACGAGTTCCTACTCGTTAACAAAACTCGTTGTCTTCGAGGGTAAGTTCCCGATGGATGTATGTCCGCTCGTTGCTCTGTACCTAGTAGATAGATCTTGGTGTGTAGTTCTCATCGTAGGATTTTTTTTGTTTTCTATGCTGCGGACCCAACAGTGGTATCAAAGCCTGATCTATGCGTAGGTGCTTTGCACGGGTAGTACACATATGTTTATATGTGGGCGATGATGATCATGTTATTGCATCTTCTATGTATTTTGGATATTGGTGGCATAGTGGGATGAAGCGGCCCGGACCAACCTTACATGTCATCGTACATGAGACCGGTTCCACGACTGACATGCAACTAGTTTTGCGTAAGTGGCTGGCGGGTGTCTGTCTCTCCTACTATAGTCAATATCTAATTTACAACGAGTTGCTAATAACTTGGTTATCCTCGTTGTGGTTCATGTTCGTAGGTAAGAACGGTTCTATCTCCGAAAGCCCTAAGCCATGTAAAACTTGCAATTGATAAATTAGAGGCGTCTAGTTTAGATTGTTGCTAGGCTAGTGTCTTGAAATAGTATTGTTGTAAGTAGATGTATGATAGATACTCTTACAACACACTCAACGTGTAAGTTCCATAGACCTTGGCCTTACACACAAAGGAATGATAGAGATCATACCATGATGCAAATGATAGAGATCAAATGCATGAACCATATCATCTCACTTTACACATTAGATGTTAGCATCTTATACTGCTAGTTTGGCGCTTTTTGTAGCATTGTAAGATGATCCCTCATTTAGATATCAAGATAAAAATGTGTTCTTCCTTAAGTATGCACTGTTCTGTGGATCGTGTTTCGAGACATCACGTGATGATCAGGTGTACTCGAATCTACGCTTTCATTGGAACGGGTGTAAGACAGTTTTACACACGCGAATACTAAGGTTCTTACTTGGCGAGCCTAGCATGTACAGACATGGCCTCGGAACACGAACTGAAAGGTTAAGCATGAGTCATATAGTTGATATGATGTCCATATAGATGCTCGCCTTTGAAGCTACATCAACTCACGTGATGATCGGACTTGGTGTAGTGGATTTGGTTCATGTAATCACCAAAAGGACACGAGGGATGTCGTTTTTGAGTGGGAGTTCATTAGTAATTTGGATTAGTTGAACTCACTCTATCATAAACTTAGTCTAAATAAACTTTACAAATTCTGTTGTAGATGTCACCACGTGATTTTAATTTTAATGTGTTCATGGAGAAAGAGAAACTTGCTGCGAATGGTAGCAACTTCACCAACTAGGCTATGAATTTGAGGATTCTCCTCACTGCTGCACAAAAGAAATATGTGCTAGATGCGCCGCTAGGCCCCCCACCAGCTCCTGATGCCCCTGACAAGGAAAATAATGTCTATATGACTCGTCAGGAGGACCACAACTTAGTTCATTGCGGCATACTGTATGGGCTAGAGCCAGAACTTCGAAAGCATTTCAAAAATGGCAATGCGTTTGATACCATGGGAGAATTGAAAATGATTTTCGATACCCATGCTGCCGTAGAGAGTTATAATGCTTCTAAAAAGTTCTTTAGCTACATGATGGAGGAGAACAGCTCCGTTAGTGAGCATGTACTCAAAATGTCTGGGAACATCGATAAGCTTGTGTCCTTGGGAATAATGATTCCCATTGACTTAGGCATACATCGTGTTCTCCAATCTCTGCCACCTAGCTACAAGAGCTTCGTGATGAACTATAATATGCAGGGCATGAAGAAGTCTCTTCCCGAGCTTCTGTTAATGCTTAAGAGTGCATAAGTGGAGATTAGGTAAGAACATCAAGTGTTGATGATCAATATGACCACCGGTTTCAAGAAGGACAAGAAAGGCAAGCACAAGGGAAAGAAGGGTGAAAAATCTATTGCCGCACCTGAAAAGAAACCCCGAGCTGGCCCTAAGTCTGACACCGAGTGTTACTATTGCAAGGGGACTGGCCATTGGAAGCACAATTGCCCCAAGTATTTGGCGGACAAGAAGTCCGGCAAGGCAAACAAAGGTATATGTGATATACATGTTATTGATGTGTACTTGACTAGTACTCGCAGTACTACCTGGGTATTTGATACGGGATCGGTTGCTAATATATGTAACTCAGTTCAGGGGCTGCGGAACAAGCGACAACTAGCAAGGGATGAGGTCATGATGCGAGTCGGCAATGGATCAAGAGTTGATGTGATCGCCGTCGGGACGCTACCTCTCCATATGCCATCAGGATTAGTTATAAACCTAAATAATTGTTATTTGGTGCCTGCACTGAGCATGAACATTGTATCCGGACCGTGTTTGATGCAAAGTGGTTATTCCTTTAAATCTGAAAACAATGGTTGTTCGATTTATAAGAATGATATCTTTTATGGTCATGCACCTGTGTTGAATGGTTTATTTCTATTGGATCTTGATAGTAGTATTACGCATATTCATAATGTTGATGCTAAAAGGATTAAACTTGATAATGATATATCTGCATATATGTGGCACTGCCGGCTAGGTCATATTGGCGTTAAATGCATGAAGAAACTCCATTCTGATGGACTTTTGGAATCACTTGATTTTGAATCATTTGATACATGTGAGCCATGCCTTATGGGCAAGATGACCAGAACACCGTTTTCTCGTTCAATGGAACAGGCGACAAATTTATTGGAAATCATACATACTGATGTGTGTGGACCAATGAGTGTGTCGGCGCGAGGTGGATATCGTTATTTTGTTACTTTCACGGATGATTTAAGTAGATACGGGTATATCTATTTGATGAAACACAAGTCTAAAACCTTTGAAAAGTTCAAGGAATTTCAGAATGAAGTGGAAAATCATCGTAATAGAAAGATCAAATTTCTTCGGTCTGACCGTGGAGGTGAGTATCTAATTTACGAGTTTAGCACACACATGAAAGAGTGTGGAATAGTTTCATAACTCACGCCTGCCGGAACACCACAACGTAATGGTGTATCGGAACGTCGTAATCGTACTTTATTGGATATGGTTCGATCTATGATGTCTCTGACTGACTTGCCACTATCATTTTGGGGTTATGCACTGGAAACAGCTGCATTCACTTTAAATCGGGCACCATCTAAATCCGTTGAAACGACACCGTATGAATTATGGTTTGGAAACAAACCTAAGCTGTCATTTCTTAAAGTTTGGGGATGCGATGTTTATGTGAAGAAACTTTAGCCAGATAAACTCGTCCCAAAGCAAAAAAATGTGTCTTCATAGGATACCCTAAGGAAACGATTGGGTATACCTTCTATCACAGATCCGAGGGCAAGGTTTTTGTTGCCAAGAATGGATCCTTTCTTGAGAAGGAGTTTCTTGCGAAAGGTGTGAGTAGTCGGAAGGTAGAACTCGAAGAGGTTATTGAACCTTCTCTTCATGAAATGGCGAGAAGCACAGCACCGGAAGTTGTTTCGGAGTTGACTTCACCTAATGAAGAGAGAGCTAATGATATTGATCATGAAACTCCGAAAGAGGACACTACCGAACCTCGCAGGTCAAGTAGGACACGTGCAGCTCCTGAACTGTACGGTAATCCTGTTGTGAATTTCATGGTTGATGAAATGGATGACCCTGCAACGTATGAAGAAGCGATGATGAGCCCGGATTCCAACAAATGGCTACAAGCCATGAAATCCGAGATGGAATCCATGTACAAGAACCAGGTTTGGACCTTGGTGGACTTACCTCGCGATCGAAAGGCCATTGAGAATAAATGGATTTTCAAAAGAAAAACTGATGTTGATGGTAATGTGACCATCTATAAGGCTCGACTTGTCGCAAAGGGGTTTCGACAAATTCAAGGAGTTGACTACGATGAGACATTCTCTCCCGTGATGCTAAAGTCAGTTAAGATTATGTTAGCAATTGCTGCATATTTTGATTATGAAATATGGCAGACGGATGTCAAAACTGTGTTCCTCAATGGTAATATTGAAGAAGAGTTGTATATGATACAACCTAAGGCTTTTGTCGATCCTAAGGATGCTAATAAGGTATGCAAACTTCAGCGATCCATCTATGGACTGAAGGAAGCATCCCGGAGTTGGAATCTCCGCTTTGATGAGGTGATCAAAGAGTTTGGATTTGTCCAAACTTATGGAGAGTCTTGTATTTACAACAAAGTGAGTGGGAGCAATGTGTCATTTCTGATATTATATGTGGATGACATATTATTGATTGGAAATGATATAGATCTTTTAAACAGTGTTAAAAGTTATCTAAACAGCAAATTTTCGATGAAAGACCTTGGTGAAGCGTCATATATATTAGGCATTAAAATCTATAGAGATAGATCAAGGCGCCTAATTGGGCTATCGCAGAGTACATACCTGGATAAGATATTAAAGAAGTTTAATATGGACGGAAGTAAGAAGGGGTTCTTACCTATGTTGCAAGGCAAGACATTGAGAAAGACTCAAAGTCCGGCTACGGCGGAAGAAAGAGAGATAATGGATAAGATACCCTATGCCTCGACCATAGGCTCTATTATGTATGCCATGCTATGTACAAGACCGGATGTGGCACATGCTATTAGTTTGACTAGTAGGTACCAATCTGATCCAGGTTCGGAACACTGGATAGCGGTCAAGAACATCCTCAAGTACTTGAGAAGAACTAGGGATATGTTTCTTATATACGGAGGTGAAGAAGAGCTAGTCGCTAAGTGTTATGTCGATGCTAGCTTTGACACCGATCCGGATGACTCTAAGTCTCAATCCGGATACGTATTTCTCTTGAACGGAGCAACAATTAGTTGGAGGAGTTCCAAACAACCTGTGGTGGCTGGATCAACGACGGAGGCGGAATATGTTGTTGCTTCAGAAGCGGCGCGGGAAGCGGTTTGGATGAAAGAGTTCATTACGGAACTAGGTGTGGTTCCTAGTGCATTGGACCCAATGGTGATCTATTGTGACAACAATGGAGCCATAGCCAACGCCAAGGAACCGAGGTCTCACAAGAATTCCAAGCATATTAACCGCCGGTTTCACTCCATCCGCGAGCATGTCAAGGATGGAGATATAAATATTTGTAAAGTACACACGAACCTAAATGTAGCAGATCCGTTGACTAAAGCTCTGCCTAGGGCAAAACATGATCAACACCAGAACTCCATGGGTGTTAGATTTATCACTATGTGAACTAGATTATTGTCTCTAGTGCAAGTGGGAGACTGAAGGAAATATGCCCTGAGAGGCAATAATAAAGTTGTTATTATGTATTCCTTATATATGATAGATGTTTATTTTGCATGCTATAATTGTATTGATCGGAAACATCAATACATGTGTGTTTAATAAACAAAAAGGGTTCCTAGTTATGCCTCTCTTATAGACTAGCTTGTTGATTAACAAGATGATCAAGGTTTCCTGATCATGGACATTGGATGTTGTTAATAACAAGGTCACAACATTTGTGAAATGATATGATGAACATTCATCCGAAGTATAGCATTACAATCAAGTCATTATGTTTACATTGCTATAACATCATACGAAATAATCTTTATCCTTAGACCATGAGATCATGTTAATTGCTAACACCGGAAGAGTATCTTGATAACATCAAACGTCACACCGTAACAGGGTGACTATAAAGATGGGTTCAGTACTACGAAGATGTTATGTTGAGGCTCATGGATCAAGAGTGGAATTTGTCAATCCCGATGACGGATAGATATACTCTGGGCCCTCTCGGTGATATCACATTAAGATAGCTTGCAAGCAAGTGATGTGATCACTAGAATGTTATATCACGGGAACAAGAAAAGAGTGCATGTCGGTAACGAGATCAAACTAGGTATTTGGATACCGATGATCGAATCTCGAACATGTATTATATCATGAGACAAAGGGATTAAATTACAAGTGTTAAAGGTTCTCACGATCACAGAAGTCATCGTTGAATATGCAAGAGTAAGTAAGGATCTCTAGGTCCCGCTTCTGATTATTGATCTGAGAGGAGTCTCAATCATGTCTGCATTATTCGCGAACCGTAGGGTGACACACTTAAGAGTTACCGGACACCATTTTGGAGTACATATGTTTTAGACGAAAGAATTGCGAAGCGCAGGAATTGTTTCCATAGAAACCGGAATTGTTTCGGGTGAAATTGCAGAAAGTGGTTCTGCATGTGATATTGAAATATTGCAAGGGTTTATATGTGAATGTTTGTTAATTAAAGTAATTAACAAAATTCTGAATAAATTTAATAAAAGATTTTTATTAAATGAGAGAGCATTAAACTTAGAGAATTTTAATGCATTTAAAGTGGGGACTTTAAAAGGGAATGTGAAGAGGCATTTTAATGTGGAGCGGTTACCACCACATGAATGGGGGAGGTGAGGCGTCACCCCCATGCGCCGGCCATGGAGGGGGTACCCCCCTCCTCCTATAAAAGGCCACCCTCTCCCTCCTTCTTCCTCACATCTCCTTGTGAAGGATCTCTCTCCCTCTCTAGAATTATTCCCCCATGGTCTCGGATTAGCGAGATACATGTGCCAGGTGGCATTTCGTCTGGAAGGAGTTGCTGCTTCCGCTGGATCGCTGGAGCGAGGAGGTGGAGGTTGTCCGATGGCTTAAACGTGTGTGCGAGGACGGATGCGCTGCTGATTTGCGGCGCTCGGACTTCCACACGATCTTGAGATCGACAAGTGTACGACTACATCAACCACGAGTTCCTACTCGTTAACAAAACTTGTTGTCTTTGAGGGTAAGTTCTCGATGGGTGTATGTCCTCCCGTTGCTCTGTACCTAGTAGATAGATCTTAGCGTGTAGTTCTCATCGTAGGAATTTTTTTGTTTTCTATGTTGCGGATCCAACATAACATGCATCGGAACTTGCATCGGAGCCTGCACCTTTGTCTTCACAATATCCTCAATTTTTTGGTCTTCAACAAACACAACATCACGGCTTCTCACAACCTTTCTTGCTATTGGCTCAAACAACTTGTAGCCGAGCTGATCACCTCCATAGGCAAGAAATATAGACTGTCGTGTCTTTGAATCAAGCTTTGACCTTTCATCTTGAGGGATATGAACAAAGGCCTTGCACCCAAAAACCTTCAGGTGCTCATACGAGACGTCCTTGTTATAGAAGACCCTGTTTGGAACATCTGCCTATAATGGATAACTTGGTGAGATATTAATAAGATAAAATGCAGTCGACAAAGCCTCACCCCAATAATGTTTAGGCAGCTTTGCACTCGATAGCAAGCATCTAACTCTCTCAACAATTGTCCTGTTCATCCTCTCAGCAAGACCATTCAGCTGTGGTGTCTTCGGAGGAGTAAATTGGTGCCTAATTCCCTGTTCCTTGCAATAGGCATCAAATGGTCCAATATACTCTCCCCCATTATCAGTGTGAATGCACTTGCTCTCATTCTCGGTTTCTCTCTAAACTGAGACTTGGAATTGCTTGAACATACTTAGTACTTTATGTTTGTTCTTCAAAACATAGACCCAAACTTTTCTGGAAAAGTCATCAATAAATGTGACAAAGTACTTTGCTCCACCCATTGACCTCACCGACATTTTGCAAACATCGGAATGTATCAAGTCCAGCACCTCGGGCTTCTTGTGAGGAGGTTGACTCTTGAACGCAACTCTATGTTGCTTCCCGGCTAGATAATCTGAACATTTCTTGATGTGAACTCCCTTCACACCTTTCAACAAATTTTTCTTCACTAGCACCACCATCCCCTTCTCACTCATGTGCCCAAGCCTCTTATGCCATAAGGCACACACATCCTCTTTCTGCAACGCATTTACACAAGCAGCAGAAAGCTTAGCATGAACGTGATACAAGACTAAAACCATGTTACCTTTTGCAACAATCAAATTTCCTTTGGTGAGCTTGTACTGTGTATTTCCAAATCTGCTCAAGTACCCATCTCTATCAAGCAATCCAACTGAGATAATGTTGAGCCGAAGGGCCTCAACATGCCTCACCGACTTGAGGACTAGTGTCGTACCATTTTTAGTCTCCAAGTGCACATCTCCTCTTCCAATGATTTTTGCTCTATCATTATTTCCCATCTTCACAACACCAAAATCACCCATTGTGTAGTTGGTGAAGAGCTCTCTACGAGATGTTGCATGTATGGTTGCACGGCTGTCCGGAATCCAAGTCATCTCATCACCATTTGCAAGGCTGATGGTATCATCAGAAACTACAGTGATCCTCTCCTCAATGGTGGAAACACTGTTTCCATCATATTCTTCATGCATGAGAAACATGATCTCCTCTACCGCAGCAATCCGGCCTCCCTCACTATCACTGTCACTGTCGGTCTGTTTCTAAACTTTCTTCTTTTTCTTTTTGTCTTTCTTCCATTGTTCACAATGCCACTTGATGTGGCCCTTCTCACGAAAGTGATGGCATATAACACCAGCATACTTGTCTTTGCCTCTTGATTTGCTTCTACTTCTTTCTCCTCCCTTACTCAGACCTCTACTCTTGCTTCTCCCCCGTGACTTGGTCACTAACATTTCAGAATGTGAGGAAGAACCGTCCTTATCAGCAATTTTTGTGGACTCTTCATTTAGTACCTTGGTCTTCACAAGGTTCCAAGTGACAACTTCATTAGGTGCTGAATTGCATACGGTGACCTTAAAGGTCTCCCAAGTGTCCGGTAATGAGCCAAGTAGCAGCAAGGCTCTGACTTCATCTTCAAATGTAATTCCCATTGAAGATAGCTGATTTCTAATGCCCTGAAACTCATTTACATGATCTACAATTGGAGTGCCCTCCTTGTACCTCAAACGCATCATTTTCTTGATCAAGAACATTTTGTTGGTACCTTCTTTGCGGGCATACAGCTCCTCCAATTTCTGCCATAAGGTATGTGCATGTGTCTCCTCAATGATATGGTCCAAAACATTGTCATCCACCCATTGGCGGATGAACCTACAAGCTTGGAGATGAAGTACCTCCCATTGATCTTCTTTCATATCACTAGGCATCTCAGTGGAGAATACCGGCATCCAGTAATCTTTCGCATATAACAAGTCCTTCATCTTGCACTTCCAAGATTGATAATTTGTACCATTCAAAGAAATCATTCTGTTGGTATTCACTTCCATCTTTCACCACAAGCAAATGCAATTAGCCCCAAACAAACCTTGCTCTGAAACTGAATACAAAACTGAACCTCAGCTCTGATACCACTTTGTTGGGGTGAGGGGGAGAACCACAACCTTCCCGCTCCAGCATGCGGTGAACCTTCGATGATAGTTTCAATCAACAGATATGCAAGGGAAATAAAACAACGAGCACATGCACAGGTGACACAAGGATTTACGTGGAAAAACCTCCTCAAGGTGAGGAAGAAAAAAATCACGGGTGTGCACCACCGGTCCACGCGAGCTTCACTATGAGCAACCTGGATACAGAGTCTTATCTAGAACATCTAGAGATATACAACACACTCAGCATGTTGCCAACCGGCAACAACAACAACCACTTGAGATAAAGATTACATCAAAGCAGAGTATCTCAGTTTCTGTCCCCTTCGGTAATTAGCAAAGTGATCTTAAACTGCAGATCAAATCAGCACCACACTTGGTAGACAAGCTGACATACGAGTACCCAACATACACACCAAATTTCAGGTCAATCGGACAACGTTTGCCTGTCCAAGCTATTCGTCTACCAAAACTGCTATGTGCTGAAACTGCAGCAGTCTTAACTGAATAAACCGCTTCTAAATCTGAAGCTATACTGACCCATACCTCAAACCAGCTAACCAGATCAAAGTATTCAAAGCAAGAAACGAGCTCACCAAGTTTGGAGTCAATCCAAGCACCTTTGAACCTCCAAACACCAGCTTGAAGACAGACCGGTCAGATCTCAGAAATCTGGACAGAAATCACATTTCCTTCTTCTTCCTCTCTTCTCACTAGGTTGTGGTGTTCTTGTGTGTTCTCTCACCCTCTCACACTTGCTCAGCTCAAACTCTCACACACGGAGTGTCACACACAGCCACCAAGGGTGGCTAGGGTTTTCTTTTCTACTCCTCTCTTAAGGAGCATATCAGCCGTCGGATACAAACATTGATCAACGGTTGAAACGTGTTGGACTTCACGGGCTGATGTTGGGCTGCCAATACACCTCCATGTGGAGGGACCTGGCCCAACATATCCATCCACGTGTCGATGGACACATAGCAGAGCTATGCGGGTACGTACACCCATTAATTTTGACAAAAGGCTTAAAATACCTATGCATATCTATATCTTCTTATAAAGTAGACCCTCGCTAAGAGTCATTTAATTTTGTCTATCTCAACATGCAACCTAGCCACATCATTTCCTATTCTAAGCCGTTGGATTAGAATCGTCCCATCGTCTATTTTATGTCACACGCCAAACTCACGTTAGTGACTCTCAAATAAAAAAAACAACTTAGGAGACACAGTAGTTGTTCCATCCTATTTTCATGCTTGCCGTTCCATCCAGTGACGACGCCGTATATGTAGATATAGCCCTCAATTTGCACTAAGCTAGACCCCATTATGGCATTATCTCCTCACCTACCCATCTGCTGATTAAACCTTCCGTTTCGCCTCCTCCCTGATCATATTATCTCTCCGTGGCCTCCATCCCCGTCCAGGAATCTTCCTCTCATCTTCCCTTGCTTCTCGGGCGTATTCTCTCCAGTAACGGATGAAGAACAACGACAATCTTTTCTGTTTCCATCTCTCCGTGTGATGCCCTCTTCCTTTTCTTTTCTCTCAAGATCTTGATAACTTGATATCGGATTAACTCTGGTAAGCCAGTATCCCGTTGTTCCCTGGACGATCCAGGACAGATTTTGCATATAATATATTTCCATCCTCTCTGATTGTTATTATTCTAGAATTTGATTACAGTCGACATAATTTTTTCAGCAATTGCCTTGCTCACGATACATTTAAATTTTAATGGTATAATAATCAAAGAGCTCTCTTAGCAAAATCGTCAGTTTTATTTTCATGTCTTACATTCTGACGCTGTTTTTTGTTTCATTAAATTTGAAAGGTCAGATACGTCGTTGGCAAATATAAGCCGTCCCATATGTATGCTTTCCTTTGTAAAATGAATGGTCGTGCTTCTTCAGGCTATGCAAGACTGTATGCTGCTATTGAGTACTGAATACAATGACTTTTGCATGTTTTTTCACCGGAAGTATCGGTCAGTGGGCTGAGTGAAGTGTTCTAATGCTCTAGGAGGTAACAAATAACACAATAGATGCATTTATCATATTGTTGTGATCATAAAATATTCAGGCTTCCGAGGCTCATGGGAGATGGTGATGACTTGATTTGGAAGTATATAGGAAAATCCTTTTCCTAAAAGATGGTATTTTCCCGGTGGTCAATCTTCACTGTTTTCAAAGGTAACTATCCCAACATTTTGACTTCTATCTTCTCTCCTTTGTAGATTGCGTACTCATCCAGATTTCATTACATATAACTGTAATTCAAATAAATTTCATATGAATAATCATCTAGGGGTAGTCACCTCCATTTGTGTAACATTAATGGGAAATTACTTTTTTTTTGTTACCTTTTGGATAAATAAATCTATCAAAAATAGCAAAACATAGATTTACATCCTCCAGTTTATAGAATTTTACTTCATATATAAACTATGTGTACATCTCTAGAGAAGCATGTCTATTGTCCAACTCCAAAAGTTTGCCAGCTTTCACCATCCTACATGTATAAGGTTAAATTCTCGCTGCAACGCGCGGGGTATCTTTCTAGTACTTAAATAAGTAAGAGGTTGTTTGGCACCCGGGTATTCATTTCATTTAATAGAAATGAAATGAATACATGAATTCATTTCATTTATATTATGATTCCAAAAATATCCACATGTTTGGTTGCCACCGGAATTTGCAAATGACGGGTTTGAGATAGGAATTGGGTTTACACATGGGGATATTTCGATGGATTTGCCAAATGAAAGGCAAGCACAAGCAGGGCGCAAGGAAGACGATGAAGCAACAAAGAGGAGAGAGTAAAAATAGTAAAACGAGTCTCCCCTTGTTTATAAAGAGACAAAGCACAAAACTCAGTTGTTCGATGTAAAATCGAACCGTCAGAAACACATAGGATGATGATGTGTGTCAAAAGATTACAAAAGAAAAAGATCCTGAGCAGTTATTGGTGCGGTAAATACGGAGAAACCATGCATGATGTCTTGATCTTTGCGTGGAAAAGGGGACGTGCAGTTAAAAAACTCCGTTGAAACGCCACCCACGCGTCATCATTACTGCAGGATGGTCCCGCGATCGAAACTTCCCATCGAGACGTGTTCCTGAGAAACAACAGTGCAATTTCATCATCAGTGAAGTCATACCACGCAAGTCATAAAACACTTTGGATCTACAACAGGGCAAGGACCTAAGAAAACATTTATAAAAATCTGAGTCAAAGTAAATTCCTCAGCAAGAGAGACTTTGAGCCTACAATTGAATACAAATATTCGACTGTAGCCTCCGGGGATACTCTTATCGGGAGCGCTGGTCGCGCACCCGACAAAACTCAAGGTGATATTCTCAGTATAGTTAGAATATAAGTTTTCGAGCCTATGTCCCGATGAGTACATCCGAACATTGCCTCGGGGGCTACTCCCATCAGGAGCACTAACGCGCACCTGAAAAGAAGGTTCATTTGTTCCAAGACAATACCTGAAGATAAAATTATCCTCGTGTGTTAAAATCAATGAGTATTATATATATGTATCCTCGAATGATTACACCTATCGGGAGCATCTATAAAAACAAAAAAAAGGTAAACTTCAACAATTCCAAATAGCCAAACAAAGCAGTCGATAAAATATATACAAAAATCTCGGATTGCGCCCGACACAACAAAAACTCCGAATGTTGTGTCCACGACATGAAGATAAGACCCCGGGATTCGTCCTGTGTGGGCTGGTAATCGCACAAGAATACGCTCTACCAGTAAAATATCCGTATCAACGATACGATGAAAAATCCCGACGAACGTGTTGGGTACCCGATAAAATAGAACTGGAATTCAGTATTCGATAAGACCTCAGCGGTTCAAACTGAGTTATGCCAGTTACAATTCTGAGTTCAATCCTGGGAACCTGAATTTGATGTAGGTCTATAGTGTTTTTGCGCAGGAGCAATTAACCGATTCCCGATCCGTCGGATGCATCAGACCTGTTGTACCAAATCCCTATAAAGATAGAAAAATAAAAACAATCCATAAAATCTGAAAAACTGAAAACAATTTTGAGACTCAACTAGAATCTACGATTCGGTAGAGTTTTGGGAGCTACTGACATGGGTATGATTAGTCGGGTGCTTATGTTTTGCTATCATGGCTGTATAAAGGCTCACAGCCCATGAAGATTCAAGATAATGACCTAAGAAATATCTGATGGAAGCATTACTTGTATTAGATAAAGGCTTCTGATCCAGTACAATCCCCCTCCCTTAAACTCATACAAACTCGTATAATCTCAAACATAAGGATGCCTCAGATCGCTTGATACCCCTTCATAATTAGTATAAACATATACATAACCTTGTACAAAATCATGTATAACTCAACAAAATTATACGTTTTTCTAGTTGTATCTATACTAGTACGTCTCTACGCAAACGGAAAAAATCACCGTTGTACGCCGGATCAACACCGGTGACGGCCGTGTCTGCGCTGTGCAACTCGTCCTTGTCGGCGCACGCCTCGACTTGGCATTGTAGATGTGTGCCGTCAGGGTTGGTGCGGCGGCGGTGGTGTGCATATTGGCGGCGGAGGTGGGGCGCCAAGCGCTTGGTGGCGGTGGCGGCCGGCCGGACAGTCCGACCGATGTCCAGCGGGAGGCCGGACAGCCGGCGTGAAGTCCAGGCTATGAAATTTTAACAGGAGCTAACAGTGTCGCCGGACATGCGGGATTTTTTTTACTTGCAGAGCTTCAGCTTTCTGGTCTTGAATGTATCATGATAAAGATAGTTGTAGTTCTTCTGGTTGTTGCCTCGTACTAATATAGATTAGTAGTGATTCGTTTTGTAGTTGTAGACATTTTGTTGAATTATGTTGGTTACCAGCTATTGGTGCGGTCGTCGTTTCTCTCATACGTGTCTAAATGAACTGATCGGTGTCTATCAGCTTATATGAAATGAAGGTGCGTATGACGAGTTCATACATTTGAAAAACAATTGTTAGGTTCATTGAGTATGTCATATTTGTTGTCTATCTCTCGTATATTTTCCTTCGTCGATAAGAAAACTAGTTTTAGTCACAAGACACAAGCACTACGTACAAGAGATTCTGGGATGTCTCGGTCTCTGTGGATGATCACAGGAACTTTGCCGCCTTGGGCAAGGTTGTGCCGGAGCAGCAAGGTTGCTCTTGTTTGTCGTGGTCCTCGACGATGAGCTCATATGGTTTTGACTGTACGTCGGACAGTCTGTCCTTGCCGGACAGGTTAGGTTTGCCGGCGTTGGCCAGTCTAGCTAGGCCAGACAGGTTGGCTTTACCGGTGTCAGACAGTCTGGCTAGGCCGGACAGGCCGACATTACCGGTGTCGGACTGTCCGGTTACACAACAACCATGGCAATCTACCACAACACCATCGGAAAACCACAGAGTACCTACCTCTGGCGTCAACAGTCGACAAGGACGTGACGATAGCGGCGGAGAAGGAGCACCGTGGCGGCTATCATGACGGCCGTCGCTGGCGGCGATTGCTGTGGGACGGTGGGCAGGGGTGATCGGGTGCGGAATAGCGTACAGGAAGAATGACGTATAACTACACATCCCGATCCGTACGTCTATACATGAGTTATACTCTATTTGGATATGGGTTTAGATATATACGTGTGGATGTATTTGTACGAGTTTAGAGGGAGGGGTTGTACCAGATCAAACC
Source organism: Avena eriantha (assembly GCA_910589775.1). Taxonomy (NCBI): domain Eukaryota; kingdom Viridiplantae; phylum Streptophyta; class Magnoliopsida; order Poales; family Poaceae; genus Avena; species Avena eriantha. The sequence continues at coordinate 279,703,476 of OU342744.1, read as the reverse complement.
CCTTAGATAAATAGGAATCGACATTGTATTGGTATTGTAATCATAAATATGTAATCTATCCGTATACGGCTTTGAGAGCCGGCCTATATATATAGGTCGGGAGAAGCCTACAAGGAGGTACCCCAAAAAAAACCCAAACAATATGTAATAACTTTATTTATCAATAATTAGGCGACTTTGACTCCCTTGTTTGACTGACATCCGACGAAATCCTTAGCGTTCTTTTTTTCACGAAACCCTAAGTCTATAACCATGGGTATTGCCGAGGTTACCCCTCGTCAGATAGACACCACCGTAAACGCTAGAAGCAAGGAAGGTTCTCTTGTGTCTACACATGTGTCCAACAAAGTGATACCTAACAATTTAACCTATCACGTGATGTCTCAGTTTTGAGAACATTTTGGTAGGAGGTGGCAGATTTGTAGCTCTAACTTTTTTCGGGGTCTAACTTTAACCGTATGATTTGATACGGAATCCGAGTGCAAGGAGTGCCATGAAACATGTGTATCATGTAGAAGTTTTCCTTCACTTGCAAGAGTTTGTGGTTTCTATTGATGGCAGAATAAAGAAGACGTCGCAAATAGAAATCATTAATTCCATCCATGTATATGACTTCTTTCCCACCTAGTTTTCAAATGCATAAAGGTATATGCTCTGTGCCCTCTAATACTAAAGGCTTCTAGAATTCTTAGATGTTCATGGTCAAAGAATCCGTCTTGCTTTTCCAGGGAATCATGAAAGACTAAATGTGATTTCTAACTAAGATTGATTATAGTACCAATAAAAAGGGAAAATGTTAATCAGCCAATCAAGATAATGCTTTCCGGAGCCTTGTGTACAAGTGACCACATCGAGAATCTTGACGTGCCAAACAATGCACACTTCCTCTGGCTCATTATGTTCTACACGTGTGGAGCAACCTATCAACACATTCCACAAGGAGTTTGGAGATGGTTAAGAAGCTCTAGGATAAACAGCTTGAACTAATAATCACCCAACACTATATGTTCTTGTAACATCGGCAAATCTTAGGTATTGAGTAAATCATAATGTTTGGCCAGTCACGGCTAAAATCGCACATAATTTATGAGACATGGTGTTTTATCTTTGCATATAAAAAACTCAGCATCGACAATACATAATAATAATTTATCAAGCATCCACGGCTACGTAATGTCTTAGCACCCAGCTTTAGTGAAATGCACGATTATCATTATCATTCATGTGTTAATTGAGGGAAATCGATGCCCTGATTGGGGCTCGGGTTACATGTTACATAATCATAGGAAGAGCCCCTATGGTGGCATTTACAAGGGAATATGAGTCGATTGGTGTACTACACCAAATCTGTCATATTAATTCTAACACCCCCTTAATCTAAGCCTGACGAGAGGTTTAGATTACGTTTAAATTCATCTAATTTCTTTACAGGCAAAGTTTTTGTAAAACCATCTGCAATTTGATCCGCACTTGAGATGAACTTGATTTGTAACATCTTGTTTGCAACACGTTCGCGAACAAAGTAATAGTCAATCTCGATATGCTTTGTGCGGGCATGAAATACTGGATTTGCAGAAAGGAAGCTAGCACCAAGATTGTCACACCAAAGACAAGGTTTTGTGTCGAGAGAGATCCCAAGTTCACGAAATAAAGCTTCAACCCAAATAAGCTCAGCTGTAGCATTTGCTAATGCTTTATATTCTGTTTCAGTGCTTGATCGAGAGACAGTAGCTTGTTTTCGGGCGCTCCGAGAAATCAAATTAGGACCAAAAAAGATAGCAAACCCTCCAGTAGAATGTCTATCATCAAGATTGCTAGCCCAGTCTGCATAAAAAAAACACTCAGGAGTAGAGATGAGGATTTCTGGAATGTAAGTCCAAGATCCATTATACCTTTGACATATCGTAAATTCTCTTTGTCGCTGTCCAATGTGTAGTTGTAGGTGCATGAAGAAATTGACACACTTTGTTGACTGAAAATGACAAGTCAGGTCGAGTTAATGTGAGGTACTGAAGTGCACCAGTGATACTGAGTACTATCCCCAGGACCAAGAGGTGTTCCATCATGTAAAGGCAAGCTTTCATTAGTAGAAAGTGGTGTTGGACATGATGTGCAGTTGCTCATACCAACCCTTGCAAGAAGATCAGCGGCATATTTCTGTTGAGTCAATACCAAACCATTGTTTGTTTTCTTAACCTCAATACCAAGAAAGTAGTGTAAGTCACCAAGATCCTTGAGAGCAAAATTGTCACTCAAGTCATGAAGGAGAGCAGAAACTGCTTGATTAGATGACCTTGTCACAATAATGTCATCAACATAGATAAGGACGTAAATAGATATGCCTGACTTGTTGTATAGAAATAATGAGGTATCAGCCTTGGATGGAACGAAACCAAGCATATGTAATTTGGCACTTAGACGGGAGTACCAAGCTCGAGGGGCTTGTTTCAAGCCATATAAAGCATTATCAAGTTTGCAAATGTGATGTGGAGCGGAAGGATTCTCAAACCCAGGTAGTTGTCTCATATAAACATCCTCTTCCAGAATGCCATGTAAAAACGCATTCTTAACATCTAGCTGCCGTAGACTCCAGCCCCTAGACACTGATATTGCTAGCACGAGTCTAATGGTGGCCGCCTTTACAACGGGACTGAAGGTATCTTCATAATCAATACCATATCGTTGTTTGAACCCTTTTGCAACAAGTCGAGCTTTGTATCTGTCAATAGTGTCATCCGCATTTTTTTTAATGCGGTATACCCACTTACAGTCAATTAAATTATGTGTAGAGTTAGGCAGAACAAGATGCCACGTCTTGTTTTGTATCAACGCATTATATTCATCTTCCATTGCCTTCTTCCAATGTTGGTCATCAAGTGCCTCACGAATGTTACGGGTTTCTCCAGTAGTAGTTAACATGCCATAGCGAATAGTACCATCTGTATAAATTTTTGGTTGCCGAATACCTTTTTGTAAACGAGTACGCGGTTCCGGCAAAGGTGGTGGCTGAACTGGGGAGTGTATAGGAGACTGCACTGGACTGTTCGCACATGATCCAGTAGAAGCAGATTCTGGCACAGAAGATCCCAAAGGAATGTGGTCCCTAGCTCCTTGATTCGCTGCAATGTCGCTGTCTCCTTCAGCAGTGCTGTCAGCAGCAGTTGGGCAGACTCCACGAGACCGGGAAAACATCCGAGTGGAGGACGCGTCACCATCAGTACTTGGCGACAGGCTACTATCAGTATCAATACGAGAAGCAGAGGAGCGGTCGGCCATATAGGTAGGGTCTTCATGTGACGTGCCTGCACATGGATGGCCAGGCGTGCTCCCGTGACGCTGCTGTTGCGGCGTTTTATTTGAGACAGATTCTTGGCCAGAAGAAGCTGGCGGCACAGAATTTTGTATGGAATCATCCTCAAAGTTTGTGTCCTGATGATTGCCAAATAATTCTTCATGTGTTTCTGAGATTTCATGTGCATTTGTACTGATATTTGTACTGCTCGTGGGAGCATTTTCTTCATGAACCTGCGAGCGTTCAACAACACGCACAATAGGGACAACATGCATAGGGTCATTCACATGCAACCCCTCATTATTTGATGATGTGTGAGTTAAATCTGGTGGTAACAAAAGAATTTGTTTTTAAAGTTGAGCACCAGCATTAGGATAAAGGGAATGGAATGGAAAAATATTCTCATCAAATACAACATCGCGAGAGATATAGACACGCCCAGTGGATACATCTAGGCATTTTACTCCTTTATGAAGTGGACTGTCGTCGGATTGAGGACAAGTACGCCATGAGGGGGGTCCTCGAGGCGTGCGGAAGAGAGGGGTGTGAGACATACGGTGTTCCAGGACGGTGAGCACACAAGTTTACCCAGGTTTGAATCCACCGGCTTTGGACGGATCCTACTCCTGCTAGCAATCTAGTAATACGGCAGAGCCGGATATGGGTTACAAGGGTTCGCCTTTGCGAGTTGAGATTGTAGACTATTGAGGGTCTAGAGTGTTGGGTGTCCTAAAGGCTCTCACTAGGACGGCTTATATAGATATCCGGCCTAGGGTTTACAAGAGAGATCTATCCGGCTACGACTATGAGTCGGTTACAGAGTACATCTTGAACTACAAGTAACATTACGGGCCTAAGTCGATAAGTCTTCTAGGCCTTCCCGTAGCCAGATTGGACTCTGTCTTTCTCCCTGACTGGGCCGCCCGTGAAGCAAAGCTCTAACCCGAAGTGGGCCACCCTGGTCAGTGAGGAACTGTGAGGATACCCGGAAAGTATATCCCCAACAGCAGCCCCCGGAGGCCTCCAAGATCCAAAGTCAGATTTGTCATCGTCTAGCTTGATCTTCGGCTTGCAGAATCTTGAAGGGTTCCTGAAACTTCACAACAAAAAATACGATCTGGGTCTTAAAAATAAGTCGGACCTATCAACAGGTTACTCGGATTTTCCAGCTTGATTTCAAACTAAGCCGAAATTTGGTCTCTAACGCCACCTGACACAAGTCATGGTCAAGTCACATCATCTGACAGACATCCTGTCAGCACGACCGTTGGTGGGTCCGCGGTTCGCGGAACCGAGGCGCCATTTCAATGCGTGCACGGAGATCGAGGCGACGTAATCATCGCTGGGTCCTTCCTAGTTCCTTCCATGACGCATGGCGGTAACACTGTAGCATTTGCACGAATCTTGGTGCGGTTAGGTGGATATAAGGGTTTAGGATTTTCTCCTTCTCTCTTCACCTGTTCCCTTGCCTTTTTCTCTCCTCCGAATCTCCCCCGCGCGCATAGAGCTCCTCCGTTTTCTCCCAAAAAACACCCAGCGCCGCCCATCCTAGGTCATCTGCCCGCCTGAGAAATGGCTTCTTCTTCTTCTTCCGGCTTGGCGGCAGCGGCGGCGACGGCAGCGACGGAAGCGGCGGTGGAGAAGGAAAGCTTCCGCGGGGTCTGGATCCCCTGCGTGCTTGACGACGAGAAGCTCCAGAACATGGAGAATGAAGGGCTCCTCTGCGCCGGCGACTGGTGGAGCGGCTTCGAGGAAACCGTCCCCAACCCGCGCGCCGGCGAGCGGGTCCACTTCGGCACCCACCTCGACAGAGGTTTGTCGTTTCCTCCCTCGGAGTTCTTCTCCGAGGTGATTGACCATTACGGAGTTCAACTCCATCATCTTCCTCCCAACTCTCTCTTAGAGATGAGCGCTTACGCTTCTTTGTGTGAGGGCTTTCTCAGCATTAGGCCGAGTTTGATGTTATTCCGATACTACTTTCATGTCCAGAGAAACTCTATTACTGCCGGTGTTCCTTATATCCTCGGTACCATTAGCTTTTCGCTTAGACGCGAGCGCGCATATCCCAAAATCCTAGCTAGTGACTCGGTCAAACAATGGCCAGCCACGTTCTTTTGCCATAGGGATATTCCAGCTCCCGACAAAGCTACTGCTTTGCTGGCTTTTGTTGACGGAGCTGCCACGGCCCAACTGTCTTGGGACGAGGCCGCTCTGGCTCTCAGTGACGATCTGATCCTCGCTAAGAGGCGGGTCGAATATCTGATCAAACACAAGGGACTGAAGGGATCCGACTTGGTCCAATGCTAGGTCTCACGCCGGATCCAGCCCCTTCAGTACCACGGAGATCAACTGATGCACTCCATCACGTCGTCCAAGAAAGACTCCCTCTGCATCAGCCCCAAAGCCTACACCACGCAGGGCTATATAAGCCAGATTAAGTGGGTGATCAGGGAGCGGATCGAGAGGAGGATCCCGGAGGTTTTCTCTAGATATGCATACGGCGGAAAACCCCGTAGTGCCGGTAAGCTTATATTAGTACACCTTTTTTATGTGTTTCAATCTTTGAGTTATACTGCAATACTGATATATTTTCTTCTTTTCAGCTTGCTGACCTCCCCGAGTCGGAATTTGCTCCGCTCGAAGGATATCCTCCAGAGTTTTCTCAGGAGACAGAAGTGGTACCATTGCCGTACCTTGCGCTCAAGAAGCGCAAAGCTCCGACAGTGGCTGTTGGTACAAAGGAGGTGCCCGTCGTGAAGAGGTAACTTTCAATCACAACTTCCGCCTTTGCACTTTACTCGAATTTCCTTCCGAGATGTAATGTTTCTGACTTTACTACATTCTCAGAGCAAAACCGCTCATCAAGGGCAAGGGGAAGGGAACTTCTTCGAAGCCCTTGCGTAGACGAAGCTTACCATAGCTTCTCCTGCCGTGGCTCCTCCGACTCCTGCCCCTCAACCTTCCGCAATGCCGGTGATCATCCCTTCTCCGGTCGTTGCAGAAGATCCGGCTCCTTCAACGGAGCCTGCGATCCTTGAATCGCAAACTGACGTCACCATGGGTGAGTCAGATTTAGATAAGGGTGAACCCTCTTTGGGTAATGATCCCTGGCAGAAACCTTCGCCGAAAACCTTCTCAGTAATTTGGGACTTGCCAAGTTTGGCCTGACCCGGAAATCTGCTGAAGAGATCCAGCGGCTGGCCAGGCAATGCCTAGAAAAAAGTACCTTATCTGCCGAAGAAGAAGCACAAGAAGTAGAGGACGTCAAGCACTCTAATCTTCTTGAATAAGTGCTTCTTCGCAACGAGAGGATTAGGTCCGGGGAGCTTCCAACTGCTCTTGTGACCCCTCTGGCTCTCGCTGAGAAGGTTGCAGTTGAAGTGAACGCGAGTTTGGATAAACTCACTCGCGAACAATATGTAAGTCGGAATTCCAACTCCTGTTTTTCCTTTATTTCATATCATATCCTCTAGCCCCCAAGCATGAAGTAGGATAAATAATCTGGCTTTATGCTTCCTTAGGAGGCCAAAGAACGAACTAGTGTAGCCCCCAAGGCTCGTGCTGATATTATCAAAAATATTAGCCCGAGCCTTTAGTAGCTTTCTGACTTTGGGTATTCTGACTTACAAAAAGTATATTCCTATAACCAAGATTTGCTGAAGAATGTCTGTGATAAGCAGAGAGAGATCAGAGCTCTCCAACTTAAAAATGCTGAGCTGAAAGTTGCCAAGGATGAAGCCGAAGGTAAACATTCCGAGACTCAAACATTGTCTTTGTGTTTTCAATGTCAAATTTTTTCATTGAACTGTTGTTCTTTTTGACTTACAGCACTAGTGAAACAATCCTGTGCTATGATTGAAGAGGCCGAGAACCTCAAGACTTTGGTGGTGGAGAACAAGGAGCTTCGCCAAGAGCTAGATCAGCTCAAGGCGGATCATGAAAAGATCATTGCTCAAATCCTTGAGTCCTCCTCCATGGCTACTGATGAGCGTGATTGCAAGATTGCTGCTCAAGATCAAAAAATCTCAGACCTCAATAATGAGTTGTGCAGAGAGAGGGACCTTTCCGAGGTGCTCCAGGCTGAACTCCAGAGTCTTCGGGAAGAGAAGAGCAAAATTGACGACGTCATTTTCGGTACGTTCCATCTGTCTGACTTGTCTTTTTTCTTCGACTTCTTTCAATGTCGGATTTTTCTTTAACTGTCTTTGTTTACAGGTCCTCTGAACTTGACGGACTCCACCTCCGCTGAGCCCCACACCCTCCGGCTTACCCAAGTCAGTGACCTGCTTCATAACTTCCGCCAATCCCTTGTGGACATTGGCAAAGCTCTCAATATTCCGCACATGCATAACATGTCGGATTTTTAGGTGCGGGACAAGGCCAAAGAGATGCTGCAACTTGTCCAGGATTGGAACATGTCTTACGCGCAGACTGCGGCGCAAAACGCTCTCACCATGGTCATGAGCCACCATGGAAACATGGAAATATGGCAAGTGACCAGAGGGTACTGCAAAGTAGATGAAGACGGCCAGGAGCAGGATATTCAAGCCATCATGGATTCCTGCGCCGGATGTGGGTGTCACGTGGCTGATTTGACCAGCTACGAGATTCCTTTCTTCACCCGCATGGATACTCCACCTCCGCCTCCAGAAGATTCAGCAGAAGTTTCCGACGATGAACGCACCATCTCGGATGTGGACATCTCAGAACGATATCAAGGCGGTGTATCCAGCGAGCCGACAGCTCCTTCCTCTCCTGCATCATAGATTAACAGAAATATTTGTGTTATTCTTAAAAACGTGATGGGCCTGTATATATGCAGTACTATTATTTTGCTAGTGCTAAGCTTTTGATCTATTCAGCACTTTTGGCTTTAAATTTTTTGTGTGCCTGAAATGTTTACACAAGCACTTGTATTTTTTTGTCTATACTTATCGTTTATCTGGCTTTCCGCCTCGTTCCTTTCGTGAGCCGGCTAAACCTTCTGTCGGAAACTTTGCCGAGCAACAGAGCTCAATCGCTAAACCAGTTTAAACCCGGAAACAAAGCCCGAAGGTAGCAATTTTAGAATCGGAAATCTAAACCAGAACGAACATGAGCATAAAGTACTTTCAAGCATTCTGGGATCTTCGACTATGACATGATCATTTGGAAATAAGATGGTAAAAACTTCTCAAAAAAACTTGAGGCAACCAAAACTTTTACTTCTCTCAAAGCATGTACATATATATGATTACAAAGAAGGATAAACTAAGAATAAAAGGGATGTAGCTGAGCAATATTCCATGGTCTGTCTAACTTATCCGGATTTGTATTGCCTCCAGCTCTCTTTCTCTTCTTAGTAGCAGGTCTTTCTTTGACTGGCCTCATGTCAGTTAAGTAGTACAATCCATTGTGCAATACTCGACTAACTAAAAAGGGCCCTTCCCATACTAGGGAAAGTTTGTGCTTTCTTTGTTGCACAAGCCGGAGAACCAAATCACCTTTATTGAAAGATCTATTTCGGACTCTCTGGCTATGATACTTGCGTAACTTCTGCTGATAGGCTATAGATCTCATTTCAGCAACGACGCAAACTTCTTCGACTAAGTCGAGATCATTTTGTCGAGAAATCTCGGCATCCTCTTCAATATACGCGGCCACTCTAGGAGAAGCATGAATTAAATCACTAGGAAGAACTGCTTCTGCGCCATAGACCAAGAAGAAAGGTGTGTATCTTGTTGACCTGTTTGGAGTTGTTTGTAAACTCCATATTACAGAGGGTAATTCCTCTGCCCAAGCCCCCGCAGCACGTTGTAGTGGTGCTTCGAGTCTCGATTTTAGGCCTTGTAGGATTAAACTATTTGCTCTTTCGACTTGTCTGGTAGCTTGTGGATGTGCGACTGACGCAATGTCAAGCCGGATATTTTGCTCGTTGCAGAATTCAGCCAATTCTCCCATAGAAAAGTTACTCCCGTTGTCCGTGATAATGCTATGTGGATAACCATACCGGATTATAACATCCTCGACAAATCTTTTGGCTGTTGCTCCATCACAACTTGTGACAGGTTTAGCCTCAATCCATTTGGTGAATTTATCCACCATCACTAAGAGGTGAGTAAATCCACTTGGAGCTCGTTTAAATGGTCCTACCATATCAAGCCCCCAGACCGCAACAGGCCATGTTATGGGTATTGTTCACAGCTGATCAGCCGGAACATGAGCTTGTTTGGCGTAATTTTGGCAGCCTTTGCACGTCTTGACTAATTGTTCGGCATCTGCCTGAGCTGTAAGCCAGAAAAATCCGTGTCTAAAAGCTTTTGCCACTAAAGATTTGGCTACAGCGTGGTGACCACACTCACCTTCGTGGATTTCTCTTAAGATTTCCACTCCTTCTTCCGGAGATACGCAGCGCTGAAAACCCCCAGAAACACTCCGTTTATGGAGCTCACCTTTAACAATAGTATAGGCTTTTGCTCGTCGTATAATCTGCTGGCTCAGAACCTCATCTTCGGGTAATTTGCCATCTACCAGATAATCTAGGTAGGGTTGAGTCCAACTGGGAATTACAACCAGAACTGCTATTAGAGGTGAGTCGGATTTGGTCGGATATTCCTCATCTACTCCCTTTATTGAGGGAACTTTGAGGTGCTCTAAAAAAGCGCCATCCGGGACCTCTTTCCGTGCAGAGCCTATCCGAGATAGTGCATCTGCTTCCTCATTTTCTGCTCGAGGGATGTGTTGAACCTCAAACCCTTCGAACGATTTAGATAGATCATCCACAACAGCTTTATATGTTGCCATGTTTTATTTGCATTACAAATATCCGACACTTGTTGGGCAACAAGATCCGAATCTCCGTAACACATCAAACGTCGAATGCCAATATCCTTAGCAATCCGGATTCCATGCAGTAGTGCTTCATACTCGGCAATATTGTTTGTCGCTGTGAAGTGAATCTGCAGCACGTATAGAAGTTTATCTCCTTGGGGTGATTTGAGCACCACGCTAGCCCCCGAGCCCCCCGCGAGCCTTAGACCCATCAAAGTAGAGGGTCCAATATTCTGACTCAGGGAGGGTCATATTTTCCTTCGTCTCTGTCCAATCAGCGATAAAGTCAGCAAGGATTTGGGATTTGATTGTTGTCCGAGGTTTATACTCAATATCAAAAGCTGAAAGCTCTATGCCCCATTTGGCGACGTGTCCTGTGGTGTCACTATTGTTGATTATATCTCTCATGGGAGTTATGCTCACCACGGTAATTGGATGCTCCTGAAAATAGTGTCGTAACTTACAGATGCTAGAAAAACGTAAGCTAACTTTTGATAGTGCGGATACCGCTGTTTTGATTCTGTCAGGACCTCATTGACAAAGTAAGTCGGGCGCTGCACCAGGTGTTCCTGATTTTCCTCTGGTCTCTCCACCACCATGACGATACTAACGACCTTATTTGTCACAGCAAGATAGAGCAACATCAGTTCCTGAGGTTTCGGTGCTACAAGGATAGGAGCAGATGAGAGTACTTTCTTTAGATCTTGTAGTGCAGCTTCAGCTTCGTCAGTCCAAACAAAATCCTTGGTCTTTTTCAGAAGTTTGTATAATGGTGCGGCTCTTTCACCAAGCCGGCTTACAAATCGACTGACTGCAGCGATGCAGCCAGTTCACCTTCGTACGTCCTTCAGGCGAGTTAGCCTGGAAATATTGAGTATAGCCTTGATTTTGTCCCGATTCACCTCTATGCCTCTTTGAGACACGATGAAACCTAACAATTTTCCGGCTGGTATTCCAAAGAAGCATTTCTTTGGGTTAAGCATGATGTTGTATTTTCGTAGATTGGCGAATGTATCCTCCAAGTCGGAAATCAGCGTTTCCTTCTTTTTGGACATCACCGCAATATCATCCACGTATGCATGCACATTGCGTCCGAGTTGGTCGTGGAGGCAACGCTGCATCGTGCGCTGGTACGTAGCTCTTGCGTTCTTCAGCCCAAAGGGCATCGTAACAAAACAGAAGGTTCCGAAGGGGGTTATGAATGAAGTTTTGACTTTGTCAGATTCCTTCATCCGTATTTGGTGATAACCGTAATATGCGTCGAGAAAACATAGGAGTTCCGAGCCTGCCGTAGAATCGATAACTTGATCAATTCTAGGCAGAGCGAACGATCTTTTGGACAAGCCTTGTTCAAGGCAGTATAATCAACACACATCCTTAAATCAGTGGTGTCCTTTTTAGGAACCATTACAGGATTGGCCGACCACTCAGTGTGGATGACCTCTTCTATGAATCCGGCTAACTCAAGTCGTGCTAGTTCCTTAGCTATTGCCTTACGCTTTTCATTGCCAAAACGTCGTAGGGATTGTTTGACGGGTTTAGCGTTCGGGTTTACATTTAAAGAGTGCTCGGCAAGTTCCCTAGGTACTCCGGTCATGTCAGATGGCTGCCATGCGAAGATATCTTGATTTTCTTGGAGGAACTTGACGAGCGCGCTTTCCTATGCGCTACCTAGGCCTACGCCTATCTGGGTCACCTTGGAGGGGTCATCATCCTTCAACGGCGTCTTCTTCGTCTCTTCTGATGCCTTGAACTCCGGATTTGGCTTTGTCACCTCCTTCTTCGTTGCAGGCATCTCGGACGGATCTATGCTCTTCTTGATCTCCTGGTACTCTTGAGCGTGCAGTACAACTTCGGCAAAGGCGGCATTTCCATCCTCGCACTCTCGCGCTTTCTTCGGGTCTCCCCTGATGGTGATCACGCCATTGGGACCTGGAATTTTCATCATATGGTAAATGTAACACGGACGAGACATAAAATCCTAGTAAGCCAAACGCCTGAATATAGCATGGTACGCGCTCTTGAACGTGACCACTTCGAAGGAAAGTGCCTCCGTCCGATAGTTCTTGAGAGTTCCAAAGGTGACATCCAAAGTAATCTCTCCCAGGGAATTAGCTTTTCTTCCTGGGACAACTCCGTGAAAGATCACAGAGCTATGGTTCAGCTGGGTTTCCGAGATCTTCATCCGGCGTAGCGTTTTGAGATAGAGAATATTGATACTGCTACCACTATTCATGAGAGTCTTGGAGAAACCATAACCGTCAATAAGTGGATTGACGATTTAAGGCGTATTTTCCTCGCCTGTGCAACTTAGGCGGATGATCAGCGCGATCAAATGTGATTGCCACTTCCGACCAGTCCAAGTATTGGGGGACAGCCGGAACTATTACATTGAGCTCGTGTAGAACTGCTTTCTTGACCTTTGCTGGTTGAGATCTGAGGAAAGTGACGTAAGTGTCCTTCTTGGTGGGAAAAGTTTTCTTCCCTTCCGGCTTGGGATTTGAAGCATCAGCTTCCTCCATGTCGGAATCTTCCTTGGTCTCTTTTTCTATTTCGAGATTCTTCTTTCCCTTCTTTCGCTTAGCTTTGTAGCCCGCGGTATCATCTCTTTTTATGTCGTCATTGAAACGACATTCGGCGTTGGTGTGGGACGATTCCCCATTGGCGTCTAGGTGATGCACACATGGGTTATTGGCAATGTCGACCCAAGAGTAGGTTTTGCCTGGTTGCTGGTCTCCTCTACCTTGGACCCTTGATGTCCCACGGCCACGCCCGCGGCCTCCGCCGCGTCCTCCTCGTCCTCCAGACCCAAAAGTAGTAGTGACCAATGCTGTTTCCGCGTTGGGTTTCTCTTTCGAGGTATTTTTGCGCTTCTGAGCTTGTTGCTTTGGTTGTTTTGCCGACTGTGGCACAGCTAGGGCATTGAGTAAACCCTCTGCATCGTCGTCGGCATCTGCATACTTGCTCGCTATTTCTATCATCTCTCCCAAATCGGTGACCTTGTCACACTTCAAGCGATGGTGCAGTAGACCAATTGGGAGACCTGCAATGAAAGCTTCAATCACAGTTTGATCATTTACTCCTTCACAGGAGTTCTTGGTGTTGATCCATCGTCCGAGTTAATCCCGGCAAGTTTCTCCGGCTTTCTGGGTGCAACGCTGTAGGTCTCCGACCGTACAGGGCCTCCGATATGTGCCTTCGAAATTCCAAAAGAACGCACTTTGCATGTCATACCAGTTATGGATGGTGTTCTCCGGAAGTTCATTGAGCCATGATCGTGTCGTCTTCCGCAACATAAGTGGGAGATATCGGGTTGTGACCAGGCTGTTTCCGCCTTTAGCAATGCAGCAAGCTTGGAAAAAATATTGTAGCCAGGTATCCGGCCGAGCAATGCTGTCGTAGGCTTGGATATGTCTTGAGATAGCAAATCCTTCCAAGAATCTTGTAGCTCAGATGCGTGGTCCGAAGCATTTTGGGCCCACGTAGATATCATCGTTTTCATAGCGCCGCGCCTCTATGTTGGAGTTGATCCTGTGCCTTGCGTCGTTCGGGGATCGAGATCGTCCCGAATGTCGGCTGTGGCTGCGGTGCCTTGGAGCCGGACTTCGGCTTCTGCCACCACCTCCTCTGCCATGTAGTCCTCCTTGTCCCTCTTGGGAGCCGTTGTGATGACTGCTTGGTGGAGAGGGTGGGGCAGCTGGATAGTTTCCGGCTGACCGCCGGCCTCCGTCCGGAGCATCATTATTTCGGTTTCGGGGAGGGTCTTCACTACGATGAGCCCCCTGCCGGCTTGTGCCGGCATAGTTTCCGTCGTTCCCACTACGGTGAGGCTCAGCCAGACGGCTTGCATGTCTAGGAGGTGGCATTTTTTGACGATCCTCCTCCCGACGTTTCTCTTTATCTTCTCCCCTTCGATCGTTAGACTCTTGTCGGGGAGGGTTCCTCAGATTCAGAGCAGCAATGGCCTCTTTTTCGGTCGCTGGGGCTACATTGCTCCAGTCACGCGCAGTTATGTGATGTTGTCCTGATGATCCCGTTCTCGAGAATTGTCCTCCCGACGTTCGGGGCGATGCTGCTGCTTCGGAACGCGATGGGGTCTTACGTCAGCCCATGCTGGATCTGTGCGACATTGGTCAGAATTCGAGACCAGTTTTTGACTTCCAGACAGGGCGACCTTTTGCTGCTCCAGTCCCTTGTTGAGTAGTTTGATACCCAAACGGATCTCCTCCGGTCCTGGATTAGCCGATAGAATTTCTAGGGCTGCCACGGTATTCTGTACTGGGGTTGGATATACCCAATCTCCTTTGCTATCTTTCCGAGGCTTCCCCATCTCATCTCCGAAAAGGACTGCGTGGATCTGCAGGAACTGGTTGTCATTGGTATGATGCTTCCTGGTCTTCTGGTACTGCCTAGAGCTGTACTTCCCCGCAGATGCTATGCGTTTATTTTCCTCCTCAATATTTTTGGCTTCATCAAGGAGTACTAGACGATGCGCTTCTAGGGCCTATGCCCTCTCGTCCAGTTCTTCCGCAGTAAGTTTTGCGGCTGTAAGAATAGGTGTGGTTAATGCAGCATCGATGAGTTTACGCGCACCCTCAGTGATCACGTGTCCATCCACCGATTCTTCTTTTTTCGGCTCTTCTGGGATAAGTGCTCCATCCGAGTCTTCTTCGTATTCCTCAGCAATCACCTCCTCTGTCAGAGGGTCTTTTGCTGGGGTCTTGTTCTTCTTGTTCCTCTTCTTTGCCTTCTTGGCAGCGTCGGTAGCAAAGACGGCTTTGGGTCCGTTTCCCGGAGTCAAGCTCTGATCGATACTTTCGGACATTTGGACTTTGGGATTATCTCTGACGTCCATGTCATCCTGCGCTTTGGGAGAGTGTTCTCCGGATCCTTCATCCATGGCTTCTTCTTCTGCAGCTTTGGAGTTATACTCCTCTTCATATTCTGCAGAGAACTTTCGGAAATCCGCTGATGGCATCGACTCATCCGAGGATGCGGGTACGTCGGCGTTTGTTCCAATTGCCTCCAGCACAGAGTCGGTGTTTTCTCTAGCATCGGTAGAGCCGGATCCGGATCCCACATATCCGACGAAGTGCGATGCGTGCTTCCTGAGGTACCTGCGGCTCTCGCGATCAGCCATGTCGAAACTTTTGATGGTCTCGAGAATTGCATATGTGCTTGCGCCTTACTGTATCATACGTCGCACTGTGTACCTCAGGAAAGGCCTGTCTGTCCCGGCGTCATCAGAGTCGGAATCAGTGTCATTGACTTGCTCCTCCTGAATTTTGACTTCCACGGGTGGGTCGATCTGGGATCTGGCTTCTCCAGGGAGATCCACTCTAGTTTCGACTTGGGCCGCTAGGTCTTCTTTAGGCTCGGATTTCTCCACTATCTCCGCAACTGGTGCGGGTTGGGTGGGATTAGGGTTTTCTGAGATCTGGAACTCCGCCGCCTCCGCGGACAAAGGGGACCCAGAAGATTCTTCTGCCTTTATCATCACCGCTGGGGTGGGTGGGGCAGGTTCAGCAAAACCGATGTACACATCGATCTTACCAAAAGACATGATTGTGTAGGCAGTCATGGCCTCCCTAGCCGGAATCCAAGTCTCGTCGAGAACGATGAGAGGGACGTCGCTGGTGTAGAGGATGCGACCGACGGCGATAGTCTCGCCGATTCTGATTCTTGCAAATTCCGCTCGGAACGCAGATCCGAAGCTCACTTGCCCCACGGTGGGCGCCAACTGTCGTCGGATTGAGGACAAGTACGCCATGAGGGGGTCCTCGAGGCGTGCGGAAGAGAGGGGTGTGAGACGTACGGTGTTCCGGGACGGTGAGCACACAAGTTTACCCAGGTTCGAATCCATCGGCTTTAGACGGATCCTACTCCTGCTAGCAATCCAGTAATACGGCAGAGCCGGATATGGGTTACAAGGGTTCGCCTGTGCGAGTTGAGATTGTAGACTATTGAGGGTCTAGAGTGTTGGGTGCCCTAAAGGCTCTCCCTAGGACGGCTTATATGGATATCCGGCCTAGGGTTTACAAGAGAGATCTATCTGGCTACGACTAAGAGTCGGTTACAGAGTACATCTTGAACTATAAGTAACATTATGGGGCTAAGTCGGTAAGTCTTCTAGGCCTTGCCATAGCCGGATTGGACTCCGTCTTTCTCCCTGACTGGGCCGCCCGTGAAGCAAATGTCTAACCCGAAGTGGGCCACCTTGGTCAGTGAGGAACTGTGAGGATACCCGGAAAGTATATCCCCAACATGGACTATAGCCCAAAAATACACATTGTTTTGACTAAAAAGAGAGCTTGCGTGTGTTATAGGGACGAAGGTTAGGCCAACAAGCACAACCAAAAACTTGAAGAGAGTCATAGTTGCGGGTGACATTAAGAAGTTCTGATGTAGGAGTCTCAAAATTGAGAACTTTGGTGGGTAATAAATTGATAAGAAAAGTGGCGGTAAGAAATGCTTCATCCCAAAATTTTAGTGGCATGGAAGCATTAGCAAGCAAAGCAAGTCCAACTTCAACAATATGACGGTGTTTACGCTCAGCAGAACCATTTTGTTGATGAGCGTGTGGGCAAGAAACATGATGTGTGATGCCCACTTTTTAAAAAAAAGAGTTGAGTTTTTCATACTCACCACCCCAATCGGTTTGCATGGTGATTATTTTACTGCCAAATTTTCGTTCAACAAGTTGCTGAAAATTAAGAAAAACTTGATAAACATCAGAACGCCGTTTAAGTAAATAGATCCAAGTGAATTTACTATAATCATCGATGAAGCTCACATAATATGAATGTTTCCCAATAGAAAGAGGAGCAGGACCCCATACATCGGAAAATATTTGATCCAAAGGACCATTAGACACACTAGTAGAAATATGATATGGCAATTGATGGCTTTGGCTTGTTGACAAGGGTCACAAATGTACGTATTTATTTCAGGCGAGTAGGGGAGATTATTTTTTCTAAGCACTTGTTGAACAATAAACGATGATGGGTGTCCTAGACGAAGATGCCAAGTGGATGAAGAAGGCTTGACGATGATGAAGGCATGCTTGTGAGACCCTGTTGTCATAGGCACGAGAGGATAAAGACCACCATGACAAGGACCTTTAAACATGATTTTCTCCGTTTCCTGATCCTTAATCAAAAAGAAAGATGGGTGAATTTCAACAAAAGCATTGTTGTCTAGAGCAGTTTTATGTGCAGATAATAATTTTTTGGACGCTTTAGGAACATGCAATATATTGCGGAGTTTGATGGAACTATGAGGGGTGTGCAATGACCAATATGCTGAATTGCCATACCTTTACCACTTGCTGTGTAAACTTGATCACGCCCTTTGTAGGTGTCATGTGCAAGAGGCAGATCATGATAATGAAAGGCAAAATCCATATCATCGAAGACATTCACCATCATATTCTGGTATACACATCAAATGATATGACAGGTCTGGTAGGAAGTGGCGGAGTTCCACATAATAATGCAGCTCATGTAAACAACAGATACGACTCGACAACTCTGGCCCGAACAAAACCAGTCCAAGACCAATGGTCGTAGTCCCTCCGTCCAGAACTAACTGACTTAGATTTGACTAAATTCGAATATATCTAGACACGTTTTATATATAGATATATTTATATCTAGATAAACTTAAGTTACTTAGTTATTTTTTGAACGAAGCGAGTATTTTTTTTCTCCCGCTAGCACAAGCTGGAATGCAACAGGAGCAGCGTAGGTAACAAAAAAAGCACCGCTCCGACTCTGGCTTAGGATTCTGGACTTCTCCAAAGAGAAGGTCTAGACAAAAAAAAACTATGTCTAGCGGAGAGGAGAACTGGAGCATTAGAGACAGCGCCTAGAGTCGGTTTCTACCAAGTTATTAAAAACCCTCCTTTGCTAGTCGCTCTCATCCGGTCAAGAACGGTCTCTAAGACTCTTAGAGCTGGTGGAAATTTAGCACCGTCTCTAACAATAAATACAAGTCGACTGCTCTCGCCCGAACAAAACCAGCCCATGATTGTAGTTTTTTTCCGCCAGCACAAGCTAAATTGCAACAGCAACAGCATAGGTAACAAAAAAGAGCGCTGCTTCGACAACACCTCCAAATAAACCAACACGACGGCACGCCATCCCAGTTTTGACCTTATCAAGTAGTCTGAAATGATTGAAAGACAATGATGAGGAGTCGAAGTCGGATTGTGGACTTCTCCAAAGAGCAGGTCTAGACATGATGCAACCAAAAGGGCCAACCGGGTAACGAGACAAAAACCTTATCTCATTTCCCCCTGCTACAGTTCCCTCCTCAGCCGTCGGGCTCGCCAGGCCAATCCGGAGTCAAACCGGCCGGCGCCGCCGGTCGGGGGAGGTGGAGGAGCATCGCCGGATCCCTATATGTACATAGTAGTTGTAGGGTTTGGCCTCGTGCCGGGAGTCGGCGTCATGCCGTGGGTTCTTCTTTGATCCTCAACATCCTGCTGCTGTTTCTGCTCTTGCTCGCTGGTCGTGGTGGCAAAGGGGAGAGGGGAAGGAGTAGCAATGATGTCTTGATCGGTGGAAGTGGAATTGATCTCACTTCTCTGACCGGCCGTGGAGGCGAGGGGAGAGGTGATGTTAATCTCCAGTTCTGCAATTCTGAGGATTTGAAGAAGGGTCCGTGGGTTCTGCGACAAACTCATCCTCTTCGCCGTCTGTCTCCTACCCGTGGCAGGTGTGGTGAGTCCGTCGGTCGGGCAGCACTGGAAAGCTTAGCAAAGAACCCTCTGCTACCGGATTTCTTCGCTGGTTTCAGTGTCAGGCAGCAGTGGAGTTGGGAGGCTATCTTCTTGAGCATCACCTCGGCGGCGGGTCGAAGCCATCCGACATCCAAGGTCAGCACATGGCCTATCAAAAAGCCGGTAAAGGGTCCCGGCACTACCCCAACCTCCTTCGTGAGGCCCTTGAAGCCAGGCGCCACACTGCTCGTCGGCTCAGGAGCAAGTGGTCTTGTCCCCGCTCCTGTGGTGGCGTTTCTGTCTTCTGGCTCAGTGGTGGAGAAGAGAAAGGACCAGTTTATTTTGTTCTTAGCTTTCAGTGGGGTCTTTTCTACTTATGCTAGGGACCTATGCGATATTTTGTATTTTTATGGGGTCCTTTGTAATCTTTTTAACCTCCACTACTTGGAATAAAAGTTAAGCCTCCTGCCCCTTTGGGGCACTCCTTTAAAAAAAAGACATGATGCAAGCGAAGACCTGGTCTGGACCCGACCAATGGCGGAGGCAGCATCCAATTAATGCGTGTACATAGCACCCCAAAAATCATACTCCCCCCGGTCCAGTTTATTAGGCACGCACGTAGTTTTGAAAAATCTTTGACCATCAATTTTGACCAATAAAATATGTAATATATGTCAAAATATACCATTGAAAACTACTTTTGAAGATGAATCCAATGGTATAATTTTTGTGAAGTATTATGTAAAATTTGTTGATCAAAATTAATGATCAAAGTTGTTCTTAAACTGCGTGCGTGCCTAATAAACCTGACCGGAGAGAGTCGTTTGGTACCCATCATCTGGGCCAGGAATCCTGGAATTCATTTTGCAATTTCATCCCTATGTTGTTTGGTTGGCACGGAATTGGGCTGTCATTTCATTTGGCAAATCCATCGAAATATCCCCATGTGTAAACCCAATTCCTGTCTCAGACCCGTCATTTGCAAATTTCGGTGGCAACCAAACATGTGGATATTTTTAGAATCATAATATAATGAAATAAATTCATGTATTTATTTTATTTCTATTAAATGAAATGAACCGGGTGCCAAACGAACCTCTTAGTATTAGAGGGCACAGAGCATATACCTTTATGCATTTGAAAACTACGTGGGAAAGAAGTCATATACATGGATGGAATTAATGATTTCTATTTGCGACGTCTTCTTTATTCTGCCATCAATAGAAACCACAAACTCTTGCAAGTGAAGGAAAACTTCTACATGATACACATGTTTCATGGCGCTCCTTGCACTCGGATTCCGTATCAAATCATACGGTTAAAGTTAGACCCCGAAAAAAGTTAGAGCTGCAAATCTGCCACCTCCTACCAAAATGTTCTCGTAACTGTTACTATGACCGAGACATCACATGATAGGTTAAATTTTTAGGTGTCACTTTGTTGGACACATGTGTAGACACAAGAGAACCTTCGTTGCTTCTAGCATTTACGGTGGTGTCTATCTGACGAGGGGTAACCTCGGCAATACCATGGTTATAGACTTAGGGTTTCATGAAAAAAAGAACGCTGAGGATTTCGTCGGATGTCAGTCAAACAAGAGAGTCAAAGTCGCCTAATTATTGATAAATAAAGCTATTACATATTGTTTGGGTTTTTTTTGGGTACCTCCTTGTAGGCTTCTCCCAACCTATATATATAGGCCGGGTCTCAAAGCCGTATACGGATAGATTACATATTTATGATTACAACACCAACACAATGTCGATTCCTATTTATCAAAGGGGTTTGATCCGGTACAACCCCTCCCCCTAAACTCGTACAAATACATCCACACGTATATATCTAAACCCTTATTCAAATAGAGTATTACTCATGTATAGTCGTACGGATCGGGATGTGTAGTTATACGTCATTCTTCCTGCACGCTATTCCGCACCCGATCACCCCTGCCCACCGTCCCACAGCAATCGCCGCCAGCGGCGGCCGTCATGATAGCCGCCACAGTGCTCCTTCTCCGCCTCTATCGTCACGTCCTTGTCGACCGTTGATGCCGGAGGTAGGTACTCCGTGGTTTCCCGATGGTGTTGCGGTAGATTGCCATGATTGTTGTGTAACCGGACAGTCCGGCGTCGGTAATGTCGGCATGTCCGGCCTAGCCAGACTGTCTGACACCGGTAAAGCCAACCTGTCCGGCCTAGCTAGACTGGCCAACGCCGGCAAACCTAACCTGTCCGGCAAGGACAGACTGTCCGACGTACAGTCAAAACCATACGAGCTCATCGTCGAGAACCACGACAAACAAGAGCGACCTTGCTGCTCCGGCACAACCTTGCCCAAGGCGGCAAAGTTCCCGTAATCATCCATAGAGACCGAGGCATCCCAGAATCTCTTGTACGTAGTGCTTGTGTCTTGTGACTAAAACTAGCTTGTGACTAAAACTAGTTTTCTTATCGACGAAGGAAAATATACGAGAGATAGACAACAAATATGACATACTCAATGAACCTAACAATTGTTTTTCAAATGTATGAACTCGTCATACGCACCTTCATTTCATATAAGCTGATAGACACCGATCAGTTCATTTAGACACGTATGAGAGAAACGACGACCGCACCAATAGCTGGTAACCAACATAATTCAGCAAAATGTCTACAACTACAAAATGAATCACTACTAATCTATATTAGTATGAGGCAACAACCAGAAGAACTAAAACTATCTTTATCATGGTACTTTCAAGACCAGAAAGCTGAAGCTCCGCAAGTAAAAAAAAATCCCGCATGTCCGGCGACACTGTTAGCTCCTGTTAAAATTTCATAGCCTGGACTTCACGCCGGCTGTCCGGCCTCCCGCTGGACATCGGCCGGACTGTCCGGCCGGCCACCACCTCCACCAAGCGCTTGGCGCCCCACCTTCGCCGCCAATATGCACACCACCGCTGCCGCACCAACCCTGACGGCACACACCTACAATGCCAAGTCGAGGCGTGCACCGACAAGGACGAGTTGCACAGCGCAGACACGACCGGATCCGACGTACAACGGTGATTTTTTCCGTTTGCGTAGAGACGTACTAGTATAGATACTACTAGGAAAACGTATAATTTTGTTGAGTTATACATGATTTTGTACAAGGTTATGTATATATGTTTATACTAATTATGAAGGGGTATCAAGCGATCTGAGCCGAGTTTAGGGGAGGGGGATTGTACTGGATCAGAAGCCTTTATCTAATACAAGTAAGGCTTCCATCAGATACTTCTTAGGTCATTATCTTGAATCTTCATGGGCTGTGAGCCTTTATACAGGCATGATAGCAAAACATAAGCACCCGAGTAATCATACCCATGTCAGTAGCTCCTAAAACTCTACCGAATCGTAGACTGTAGTTGAGTCTCAAAATTGTTTTCAGTTTTTCAGATTTTATAGATTGTTTTTATTTTTCTATCTTTATAGGGATTTGGTACAACAGGTCTGATGCATCCGACGGATCGGGAATCAGTTAATTGCTCCTGGGCAAAAACACTATAGACCTACATCAAATTCAGGTTCCCAGGATTGAACTCAGAATTGTAACCGGCATAACTTAGTTTGAACCGCTGAGGTATTATCGAATACTGAATTCTAGTTCTATTTTATCGGGTACCCAACACGTTCGTCGGGATTTTTCATCGTATCGTTGATACGGATATTTTACTGGCAGAGCATATTCTTGTGCGATTACCAGCCCACATAGAACGAATCACGGGGTCTTATCTTCATGTCGTGGACACGACATTCGGAGTTTTCTTTGCGTCGGGCGCAATCCGAGATTTTTGTATATATTTTATCGACTGCTTTGTTTGGCTATTTGGAATTGTTGAAGTTTACCCTTTTTTTTATTTTTATAGATGCTCCCGATAGGAGTAATCATTCGAGGATACATATATATATAATACTCATTGATTTTAACACACGAGGATAATTTTATCTTCAGGTATTGTCTTGGAACAAATGAACCTTCTTTTCAGGTGCGCGTTAGTGCTCCTGATGGGAGTAGGCCCCGAGGCAATGTTCGGATGTACTCATCGGGACATAGGCTCGAAAACTTATATTCTAACTATACTGAGAATATCACCTTGAGTTTTGTCGGGTGCGCGACCATCGCTCCCGATAGGAGTATCCCGGGAGGCTACAGTCGAATATTTGTATTTAATTGTAGGCTCAAAATCTCTCTTGCTGAGGAATTTACTTTGACTCGGATTTTTATAAATGTTTTCTTGGGTCCTTGCCCTGTTGTAGATCCAAAGTGTTTTATGACTTGCGTGGTATGAATTCACTGATGATGAAATTGCACTGTGGTTTATCAGAAACACGTCTCGATGGGAAGTTTTGATCGCGGGACCATCCTACAGTAATGATGACACGTGGGTGGCGTTTCAGCGGAGTTTTTTAACTGCACGTCCCCTTTTCCACACAAAGATCAAGACATCATGCATGGTTTCTCCTTTTCTACCGCACCAATAACTGCTTAGGATCTTTTTCTTTTGTAATCTTTTGACACACATCATCATCCTATGTGTTTCCGACGGTTCGATTTTACATCGAACAGCTGAGTTTTGCGCTTTGTCTCTTTATAAACAAGGGGAGACTCGTTTTACTATTTTTACTCTGTCCTCTTTGTTGCTTCATCGTCTTCCTTGCGCCCTGCTTGTGCTTGCCTTTCTCGCTTACTCCTTTTCTCTCCGCGCACTTGTGCTATTTCCAAATCACCATGGGGAAGAGCAAGGTAGGAACTTCCACGACGGCCACCAAGGCCACAAGGAAGAGGGATATTGGATGGGCCTTGTCGAAGTGCTCCGGACGAGATCTGCGTGAAGCACAGAACTCCGGTCATCTTGGGGAGGGCTACTTCAAGCTCCCAGGAGATGAGGCCGCTCCTATCCCCGAATATGGTTGGAGGGTAATGTTTCTCTCCTTTTTATATCGCGACCTCTCTCTCCCTGTTCATGAATTTCTTCGAGGCCTCCTCTTTGTCTATGGCGTGCAGCTGTATCAGCTCACGCTCAACTCTATCCTTCATGTTGCTTAATTTGTTATCCTTTGCGAATGCTTCCTCGGGATCCACCCCATTGGGGCCTGTGGAAGTATTTCTTTTATGTTCGTCGGAACGCCATCGATACCATTGTTCATGACGTCGGTGGCACCATTTTCTCTGTTCATTTCGAAGTCGACTATTTTGACTTCAAGATTACTGACTCTGTCCAAGGATGGAAAACCAAATGGTTTTACATCAAGGACCAAAAAGTCGAGGGTCAATCTTTCGGCTTAGCCCCTTTTGACCCCAAGAAAACATGTCAAAAACTTGATTCTTGGGATCAGCGTCTAACTCCTGAAGAAATAACGGAGATTGAACCCCTTCTCGCCCGCATCGATAAACTTCGTCACAAGATTGGCAAGAAATTGTCGGGACTACAAATCCTAACATATTTTCTTCAGATTCGTGTTCAGCCTCTTCAGGCGAGACTTTCTGGTATGTGGGCCTATACTGGCAAGAAAGACCCGATGAGGATTTCACGGATGATCTTACCCTCAAGGTCTACAAAAAGAGAGTTCAAAACTTCACCATGCTGACCAAGAAAATCTCAGTTCCGTCTAATTGTCGTGTGGAGCCTTTTGGCAAGAAAAGGCGCCTTCTAGAGGTAATTTTTCATTGGTTTCCTCCCCCTTTTTTGGTTCTTTGTACGAATGTACTTTATTTCTTACAATTGCTTCTCCTTTTTGCTTGCTGGTCTTCTGTCATGTAGAATTATGATCATCTATCTTCGCTTCCTCTTCTCCTCGAAAGCGGTTGAAAGAACAATTCATGATTTCCCAGGTTTTGTGTGTTAGATAACAATACCATGGATGATTCTAATGTGCACTAAGTGTTGCAGGAAGTTTTGAGAGTTTTGGGGGCAAGATTATCCGCCCCCATCATGGGCCGGATAATTCGGCCAGACCACCTTGGGCAAAGATGGGTCTGCACAAGTCTCTGTCTAGGGGCGGATTTTCCCTCGGGAAATTCCGGCTCTGGGGCGGATTTTCTCCCTATACCCGATAATCCGCCCCTCTGGTTGGGGCGGATAATCCGGCCCCAGGGAAATCGCCCAAGTGAGATCCTACGCAAGCTTCTGTCTGGGGGTGGAATTTCCCCCGGATATTCCGTGGTGGGGCGGATTTTTCCAGCAGTCGGATAATCCGGCCCTTCTCTAGGCTAGATAATCTCCCCAGAAGAAAGTGTGAAGGGCAAGTCTGCGTGAGCTTCTGTCTGTGACCAGTTTTTGTGCCGGATAATCCGAGTCTAGGGCGGAGTTTTCCCCAGGCCGGATAATCCGGCCCTCGAAAGCTCTAACGGCTTGGTTTTGGAAGGGGTATAAATATCCCTTCTTCCCCAACGAGTAGAACTCTTGATTCATTCGAAATTGTTCAGACCCTTTGCAAGAGCTCCAATTCTAGATCTCTCACTTCAACCACTCGAAGGCTTCGATCTTTGGGGGAATTGAAGGAGGAGAGGATCATCATCGTCATCACGAATCAAGCGCATCAACTCCTCTCCATTCATTTGGAGAAATCCCCGATCTAGTATTCTTGTCAATATCTAGATCTTGTTAGTTGTTATTGATAACTTGTTTTTGTGGCAACTTGTTGTCATTATGGGAGCCTCCAAGTTGATTGTGGAGTTGTGCCCCGCTAGTTGTGTAAAGGAATCGGTACCCGCCTCGAAGGGTCCCTATAGTGGAAAGGTGGATCAGGCCTTTGGTGGCGAGATCCATCGGAGAACAGGGTGAGGCCTATTGTGGCGTGGTGGTCTTAGTAGCGCCCACCCCTCCAACGCATATGTACTTCCCTTAACAAGGAAGGAACTGCGATCAAACAAATCCTATGTCTCCGCGTGCTTCACTACGGTTTACTCGTTCCTCTTGCACTTGCTCTTTACTCGCTAGTAGATAGGTTTGCATATAGGGAAATTCCACCTAATAGTTTATCTAGAGAATTTACCCTTTGTGCTAAGCCTAAAATTGAAAAGGCATTAAAATTTGAAGTAGCACCTATTCACCCCCCTCTCTAGGTGCCCATACGATATATTTCAATTGGTATCAGAGCCCCGGCTCTTTATTCCGGCTTAACCGCCTAAGAGTAGTATGGGTACCAAGGGAGATGGGAATGAGGCTGTGGATAAGGTCACAATGGATAACCTCAAGACGTTGGAAACAACCTTGTTGAAATCCTTTGAGGCCAAGATGGAGGAGATGAATCAAATGATTGCTCGTCTCACATCATCCATAGCCCCATCTCCATCCTCCTCTAAGGCAGCCACACCATCGTCCAAGGAAAAGGCTAACACCGGATCCAAGGATGATGATGCGGAAGGTGAAAAACTTAATGGTTCCATGTCGTGGTGGTGTCACGGCAGATGCCATGGATAGGCTAAAGGTGGGGACTAATACACGCTAGGGGAATCCAGGGAGGGATAGTGAAGTGATTCTCCACACAGTTGTTTGTATAGCTCTGTTACCAAGATTACAAGTGCTCCTAGAGCTGTATTGGCGAGAGGAGGAAGAAGGAGCTCTCTTACTCTCACCCACAGATCACACCTAAAACCCTAACCAAACGGAACAGCCGAAAAACCAACCCCCTCTACTGAAACCCCAGCCCCTCTTTTATAGAGGGAGCTTAGTCTCTGCCTAGGGCATACGTGGAAGCATATTCCTAAGAATATGCTTCCCCCGAAAGTAGTAAGCCGACCGGGGTGCTTTTCCCCTGCGTCACACATGCAGAGGCTACGTGAGCCTCTGCGGCGCCCGCGTCAGCCGACATGGGCGTCGTCACCCTTGTCGGCCACGCCCCCGTGGTCCTGTCCTTGCTTGCTTCGCTCAGGTAGTGCGTACCGGGGCTTCTTTTGACCAGCGAGATTCCTTCCTTCTCTTAGAAGATAGATGTGACCCGGATTATAGCTGATCCGGCCACACCCGTTCCTGCATACATAATAAAACAAACACCTCCGACTTACTCCTTAAGTCGGTTGAGACTTAGTTAGGCGAACGCCCCCTGGTCCGGGTTACCCTGTGATTCGCCTGCCTTTAGGTGACTCGGCCAGCATCAGCTTTGGCCTTGCCGAACCTCGGCTAACTCGGCTTTTATACCACGGCGTGACCCTACCCGAGGGTATCCCCCCAACATTAGTCCCCGAAGCTGGTGCGGTCTTAGCTGCCTTGGCCGCTAAGGCCACATCAGGTTCAATTCTGTGCTCCGGTCGTTATTGCCGAGTTACCTCTTTACCTCGGATTATATGGATTTACATTCCCTTCGCACATTCCAAGTTTTCACTTGCTGGCCGGGTTACCACTTTAACTCAGACCTCCTGGTTTTACTTTCCCTCCGCACATTCCAAGTTTTCACTTGCTGGCCGGGTTACCACAGTTCCATCCGGGTCTTGTTTCCTTCTCTCGTACGCCAACCCATGTGAAGGGTAATCATTATGTGGTCTTATTTTAAGGGCCTGCATAGTAACCACCGCAGTAATTGTCAGTTATCACTGTGCGCGGGTCACGTCATGCCTGCCTCCTCGTTTATCGCATCACAGTGTCACGTCATGGGATCATCTCCGCTCTGTGGCCCTCCGTGTGGCTCCCCACTGATTGGTCCGGGCAGGTGATACACGGCCACTGCGTGTGGCCGATCCGCAGGATGCGATCCCACTCACCCCTTGAGGGAGTGGTTTAAATAGCGGAGGAGCGCATCCCTTAGGATTTTTCTCCTTTCGCGTCCCTCTGCCCGTTGCTCTTCTCTTTCGTCTTCCTCACGACCGTGCCGCCGCCAGTGCTCCAAATAGCAGCGTCGCCGCCGCGCTTTTTTCTCACACTTCTGCATCGCAGCCACCGCTACGCAACTCTCTCGCCACAGGTCCTCGCCAATCTAGGCCTCTATCCCCCACCGCCGCTAGCGCCAGCGAGGGCAGCGAAGACCAGATGATGGAAGAGGATCTCATCGTCGCTGAGCAGGAGATGGAGGAGGACGCCGCGGCGGCGGACGTGGTGCGTGGGCCGGGTCCTGGGTCTGCGAAGATGACCTAGACTGGCTCTACCGCACCAGGCGCATCCCCGCCGGTGTTGCGGCTCGCCTTGCCTCCTTCGAATTGGCCCCCTCACCCAATCCGGGTGAATACATCGTGTTCTTGTCCCACTTCCAACGGGGCTTCGGGTTGCCGGTGAGCGACTTTTTCCGGGACTGGCTCAGTACCTACCAACTCCAGCCGCACCATCTTCCAGCCAACACCATCACTTCTCTTTCTGCCTTTGCTTCTATGATCGAAGGCTACGCCGGACTATGGCCCACGAAGGAGCTATGGATCCGGTTTTTCGGCCTTCGTCGCAACGTCATCCCACACATCCACACCGATCCAGAGGACAAGCAGCTCACTCTATTTGGAGCGGCTTCCATCTCACCCCGGAGGTTTTCCGTTTTCCCCTGGGTCACCGGGTTTGAGTCCTGCAAAGGGTGGGCTCGGACTTTCTTTTACGTCCGGAACACAGGCACCGAAGACTTAATCTGGCTGCTCCCCTATACTCCGGGTCCACCTAACCCGGATCTATGGGAGGCCGTTCCCAAGAAGCCCACGGCCTTGGCCAACTAGGTCAACAAAAGGTTCGCGGAGCTGAAGAAGCTCAGGCTAGGCAACGAGGATGCTATGATCACTTTCGTGCTTAACCGAATTTCCCCCCTCCAGAAGCGCACCCACAAGGTGTGCCACATGAGCTTTGGCCACGATCCCAACCGGACCTCATCCTTCGAGCTGAGCAACACAGAGATATATCGCCGGGTTAAGGCTCTCTTCACCACCCACAAGGATTTCTCCTCCGAGTGGACTTGGGGAATTGAGCATTATTACCGCGATAGGCTTCCTCCCGCGGTAAGCTTCATGTTACAAAACTTACCCCGGACTAATTACATGTTAGTTATTGTTGCATTTTTGACTCTTTTGTTCATTCCTTTCCTCAGCAATTTCTTCAGCAGACCCTCGAGGACGGCACCGATCCGACCCTTAAGTGGGCGCCAGACCGGGAGACTCCGGTTGAGGAAGAGCCGAACCAGGAGATGTTCCTCCCGATGACCGACGCCACGAAACGACCCACAGGTAAATCCTCTTCTATTAGAGATTGGCCCGATGATGAAGATGACTCGGATGTCGAGGTGATTGAACCTGTTGAGGCTGTCCCCCTTTCTTTTGCTTTTCCGGCATCAGCTCACCCCGGCGGTCATATTCACGAGGACCCTCCCCTCACAACGGGCGAACCTGTTCCGGTGGCACCGAAGAAGAAGCGCGGGGCTGCTCCAAGTTCTTCCTCCGGACCTTCTCAGCCTGCTAAAAGGCGAAAGAAGTCTAGGGACAAGACTGCCTCCAAGCCAGCAGGCAAGGCCCTAGCACGAAGGGCTCGGAAAACCAAGGAGGTCCAAACCTCAGATGCGTAAGTCACTCTTCCTTCTGTAACTTGCCCTTCCTTACATCGCTGTAATTTCTCTTCTGACATTATTTGATTTTGCAGGGCTCCGGTGGAGGTCCCTCAAAGTGGATCTAGCATCTCTTCACCGCTCCGACCTAGCCCTTCTCCCCGTCGCGATGACGAGTCACGTCCGCTGAGCCCTATTCCAGAGGGTTCTGCGGCCGCTCCGGGTTCTGCTCTACCTCGGCAAGAGGAGGGTAACCTTGGAGCGGGGGAGACCGGCCCAGCCGAGGCGACGGCATCCACCACTTCGGCATCGCCACAACGAGCAGCCACTGAAGCTACCTCGGCTCCAGTACCAGTACCAGCAACTAGACCAGCACCAATACCAACTCCGGCATCAGCACCAACTCCGGCTGCAAAAACGTCAGCGGCGGCACCAAGTCCAGCAACAAGAGCACCAGCGCCTACCTCCTCTGCCTCGTCCGAGTCTTCTCAACCTCGGCGAGGAACTACCCCGCCAGCTTCTAAGGGGAAATCTGCTGGGACGACTTCCTCTTCCCAGCAAGCCAAGGGCAAGAAGGCTCCAGACGCTGCCAAGCCGACACTCGTCAAGGCTGGGCAGCGTACCCTCGCATCAATGCTTCCCAAAAAAGCTCCAGCAGTGAAGGACGCCCCTACCGAGCCAACTAATGCACAACAAATGGTTCTGCACACCAGCCCAGCCCTTGCCTTGATTGAAAGGAACGAAGCACACGCGAAGGGCTTGGTGGCGCCCCATATGCCCACCGGTGAACGGTACCCTCCTAGCCTGATTGAATTTGTCATGAATTGGAATAACGTAGAGGTAGTTCTAGACGCTGATCTCCCGGAGAAGTTCGGCCCCGCCGAGTTTTCCGCCCAAATGAACATAGCCGCAAAGGCAATTAACCTCGCTGGGCGGATGATGGAGGTACGTCGCTTCCCCTTTACATGCTGTAGATAATAACCATTAGTCCCCGAGCCTCCGGGGGAGTAACTTGTTACTCGTCCGGATGCTCTTTAAAAAACTAACGTAGCTCCATGAGAAGTTCGAATATGCACACACCTAGAGCCGGGTTAAGTTCCACTTGGCCCGGATTTTAGTACACTTCGAATATGCACACACCTAGAGCCGGGTTAAGTTCCACTTGGCCCGGATTTTAGTACACTTCGAATATGCACACACCTAGAGCCGGGTTAAGTTCCACTTGGCCCGGATTTTAGTACACTTCGAATATGCACACACCTAGAGCCGGGTTAAGTTCCACTTGGCCCGGATTTTAGTACACTTCGAATATGCACACACCTAGAGCCGGGTTAAGTTCCACTTGGCTCGAATTTTAGTACACTTCGAATATGCACACACCTAGAGCCGGGTTAAGTTCCACTTGGCCCAAATTTTAGTACACTTCAAATATGCACACACCTAGAGCCGGGTTAAGTTCCACTTGGCCCGGATTTTAGTACACTTCGAATATGCATCGAGCTAACTTGTGTTTCTATATCCCTTTCAGGTGACCACCAATCGCCGGAGTGCTGAATTCCAACGCTTGCTGGATACCCACAAGATGCTATGCGCAAAGCAGGCTGCACTTATCGCGAAATACGAGAAAAGGGGTAAATTTCTTCCTTAGCGCTTCTTGATTTTTTTAATCTTCCTTCGCCGAACTAATCTCATCATTCGGTTTCCGCAGCTGGGGTGGAGGCTGAGAACATTATTATGCGGAAAAATCTGGAGCAGATCAAGGGTAAGTCATTTCTGTCCGACCTTGTCGTGCTTTCCACTTCCTTTTCTCCTTGGCTCGGCAAACATTCATACCTCGGCTCTGCTGGGCCAACACACTATTTCAGCATCGCTTGAAGATAGTGTGCCCGTGCCTGATATGATGCTGCATTTTCTCGAACAAGCAGGTCAGCACCAAGCCGAGCTTAAGAAGAAAGATGACGAGCTCGCCCTCCTCTGGACCAAGGACGATGAGATTGCCAGGCTCAAGGCTGAGATGGAGAAGATGAAGGCCCAGCACCAATACGAACTTCAAAAGGTTGGTCAGAATTACACAGAAGAGCGCGAGCGCCTCAACCTCCAGATCGCCAAGGACCAGGATCTTCTCAAGGAGTCCGGCATCCAGCTTGGGTCGGCGAACGCTGAGCTCGAGCAGCTTCGGAAGAGACGTGATGACTGCACCAAGGAGTTGACCCGGATCCTCAGTCATATATCACGTAAGTTCCTTTCCCTTTTCCGACCTACTTCTCTGGGTTACTTCATATGTCTTTTCTTGACCCTCCTCCTTTGCCTCGTTTCCAGGCAAATTTCCAGAGGGCACTCCTATTGCGAGCGCAGCAGTTGCCAACTTCCGTCGACAAAGGGGTACTCGGACCGCTCCTGATGGTGAAGGGATTCCTTATGACCTGGAGGACCTGTTGGTCAGCTTGTCATCTCGCATGGAGCTCATCAAAAATTACGGCAAGGACATCCTCGGCGCTGCAGCTCGCATCTTCAACACGTTCTGGCCCGACGAAGAAGCCCCGGAGACCACCGCACTTCTCATTGAGAAGTTAATGGAAACCGAGACTCAGCTTGACCTCTAGAGAGAGTCCGCTGGACGTGCCGCAGCTGATACCATTCTTCACCACATACTCATGTGGTATGAGAAGATCGATCTCAACCTCCTGACATGTCTGCGCACATGATCCAAATGGACCAATGACCCGGAGTGGGTAGCTCGGCGCCAGGCTTGCGCCCATAGCCTCATCGAATACACTCCCATTCATGAATGGGTTGAGGGGCCGAGCTTCCTGGAAGCCATTGCGGACAAAGAGGTTGAGAATGATGAGGATAGCTCGGACGGTGAAGGAGAATATGACGCCTCGGATATTGAAGGCGGCGAAGATGATGCCGAACTTCCTCCTGCTGCTCCTTGAGCGAAAAAACTTGAAAATTTATCAGATCCCCGGTATGCCGGGTGGAGTTGTATTCCAAACACATGTGATATTTTGCTACTAAGTTCTTATGCCGGATTAACTTGGGCGTAGTCCCCGAGTTTCTTTTTCTTGTTCGTTCAATCTCTTGGCTCGGTTCGTGTCCACCTTGATTCGGTTTTATGACTTACGAATCCGAGCTTCAAAAATTGTCTTAACAATACTGGGAAACTTTTAGACTTAGCTCAAAAATAAAACTGCATAATAACTTGAAAATAAATATAGGGTTAGTCCGAAAAACAAACGTCGGCTCGAATAAATTCTTTTCCTTAGTCGTTTTTCATGTGCTACACAATTCCAAACTTGTTCTCTTGCTTGCCATGAAGCCAATTCTTGTTGGACAGCAGCAAGTCGAAGAGTTGGGTTCTTGGTGCTCACACATTACTAATCCGAGTTAAGTAGAATAACTTATTCCAGCTGACGCGCAAAAAACAACAAACATTATTAAGGCAGTCCCCGAGTTACTGCTCGAGGTGCCAACATTTCATTGATAAGATCATTGCCGACAGACATACTGACATATGAGATGACTCGGATACATACACTTCTTAGCTAAGTGTAGAAAGGACAGAGTAGAGCTATATTCCATGGCCGCTTGGATTCTTCTCCGAACCTGTCCGCCTTGTTCTTTTCCTATGGCTTTGCATCTATAAGATAATAAGAATCATTGTGTAATGCCTTGCTCACGATGAACGGCCCTTCCCATGGGGGGGATAACTTAGGCATGCCAGCAGTATGTTGTACTAACCAGAGCACCAGATTGCCTTCCCGAAATACTCGGGGGCATACTTTCCGGCTATGATAGTGTCGGAGATTTTGCTGATATATGGCGGATCTGGACAATGCTAGTTCTCCCGCTTCTTCCAGCAGATCAACATCATTTTGCCGGGCTTCTTGCACTTCGGCTTCAGTGTATTGGGTGACCCTAGGCGAATCATGCTCTATGTCGGCTGGTAATACAGCTTCTGCCCCATATACCAGAAAAACAGCGTATAGCCTGTTGATCGATTCAGAGTTGTTCTTAAACTCCACAGTACCGCTGGTAGTTCTTCTATCCAGCACCCCGCTGATCTTTGCAGTGGCTCAATGAGCCGGGGTTTTATCCCGGATAATACTAATCCGTTGGATCTTTCCACTTGTTCGTTCGATGCGGGGTGGGCTACCGAGGCTACGTCCAGCCGGATCTTCTTATCCCGGCAAAAATGCGCAAATGCTCCTTCCGCAAAGTTTGTGCCATTATCAGTTATGATACTATGAGGATAACCGTATCTCAAGATGATATCTTTGAGAAACGTTACGGCCATGGCTCCATCACATTTTCTTATAGGCTTTACTTCAATCCACTTGGTAAACTTGTCCACCATTACCAGAATGTGAGTCATATTTCCCCTTGCTGGTTTGAACGGGCCAACCATATCCAAGCACCATACGGCAAACGGCCAAGTGATTGGTATGGTCTTGAGTTACGACATTGGCATATGTGTCTTGGTAGCATACCTCTGACAACCATTACATTTTCTCACCAGATCTTCTGCTTGCCCTAAGGCACTTGGCCAGTAGAATCCGTGCCAGAAAGCTTTTGCTACCAAGGCTCGGGATGAGGCATGATGCCCGCATTCCCCCTAATGTATATCTCAGATGATTTCAAGTCCTTCTTCCGGGTCAACACATCGCTGGAGGACATTGGTCACACTTCTTTTGTATAGTTCAGAATTGATGATCGTGTAGGCCTTTGCCCTCCTCTGTGTTTGCCTGGACAGCACTTCCTCAGTGGGTAACGTTCCATCTTTCAGGAAATATAGGTAGTGCCCAAGCTGGTATTGCTCGCACATGGAACACATCCTCATCAATCTCCATCTGATCCACCGGCATAACTTCTACCGGATCACGCTGTGTAGTCCCCGGGTCCTGCGGAGTAGTCCCCGGGTTCAGTGAAGCAGCCTCCAGGTTTGCCGAGGCAGTCCCCGGGTTCCGCACACCACTTCCCATGTCAATGTCCATGGGCACAGCTCCGGATTCTGTGCCCTCCGGGACATAGATTGAGTCGGTTTCTGGGGAGGGCATAATGGATGGTTTCTTGAGGGGCTCTAACTCTACACCCGGTGGAACTGCTTGTCGGGTTGACCCGAGCTTCGATAGCATGTCGGCAGCCTCATTTTCCACTCAGGGTACATGGTGAAATTTGCATCCCTCAAAGTAACCAGATATCTTCTGCACATGAAATCTGTACAGCGCCATGTTTGGATCCAGGGCGTCCCACACTCCCGACACTTGCTGCACCACCAAATCCGAGTCGCCAAAGCATACGATCCGACGTATCCCGATCTCTTTTGCCACCTTGAGCCCATGCACAAGTGCTTCATACTCAACGACATTGTTTGATGCCGTGAAATGGATCTGCAACACATATTTCAACTGGTCCTTCTTTGGCGACGTGAGTACAACTCCGGCACCTAGCCCGGTTTTGGTTTTTGATCCGTCAAAGTGCATTCACCAATAGTTCGGATCTGGGAGTGGCGGTTCGTATTGCACCTCAGCCCAATCCACGAAAAAGTCCGCCACAGCTTGAGATTTGATTGCCTCTCTTCTGTCATATTGCGGCGCATAAGGAGCTAGCTCAATTGCCCATTTTGCAATTATGCCACTTGCATCCTTGTTACTCATTATCTCGGATATGGGGGACTCACAAATGACCCGGATAGGATGCTCCTCAAAGTAGTGCTTCAGTTTCTTGGCGGCCATGTACACGCCATATGCCACCTTTTGATAGTGTGGATTGTTCTGCTTTGAGGCTGACAACACCTCGCTCAAGTAATACACTGGCCTTTGCACCGACTTACCTTCCTTGTCGCGCTCCACCACTATCACTGCACTTACAACTCGGTTGGTTGCGGCTATATAGAGCAACATTGGCTCCTTTGACAGTGGTGAGGCTAGGACTGGTGCCGTGGCTAACATCTTCTTCAGGTGGGTAAAGGCTTCATTGGCCTGCGGCATCCAAACGAACTTATCCGACTTTTTCATGAGTTGGTAAAGAGGCAATGCCTTCTCTCCCAACCGACATACAAACCGACTTAACGAGGCCAGGCAACCTGTGAACTTCTGGACATCGTTAAGACACTTCGGCAGTTCCATTCGTTCGATGGCCCGGATTTTGGTTGGATTAACCTCGATACCTCGGCTGGAAACAAGAAAACCAAGCAATTTTCCAGCCCGGACACCGAAGGTGCATTTTTCTGGGTTAAGTTTTATCCAGAACCTCCTTAGGTTCGCAAACGTTTGCCTGATATCGTCAAGGAGAGTTTTGCTTTCCTTGGTCTTGATAACCACATCATCCACGTACACCTGTACATTTTGACCTATTAGGTCGTGCAAACATTTTTGCATACATCTTTGGTACGTTGCCCCTGCATTACGTAAACCAAACGGCATGGTGCGATAGCAATAAGCCCCATACGAGGTAATAAACACAGTCTTTATTTGATCATCCGGATTCAGAGGTATTTGGTGGAAACCAGAATATGCATCAATGAATGACAACAATTCACATCGAGCAGTTGAGTCTATGACCTGATCTATCCTTGGCAGCGGAAATGGATCTTTTGGACATGCCTTGTTCAGGTTCGTGTAATCGATACACATGCGCCAAACCACTGCCACGTTCGGGTCATCCTTCTTCTTTTCCACCAGCACTAGATTAGACAGCCAATCCGGGTAAAGAACTTCCATGATAAATCCTGCAGCTAGCAACCGAGCTATCTCATCCCCAATGACTTTCCTCCTATCTTCGGCGAAGCGGCGGAGTGGTTGCTTCACCGGCTTAGCTCCGGGTCTCACATTTAAAGAGTGCTCGGCCAACTCCCTCGGAACACCTTGCAAGTCTTGTGTGGACCAAGCAAAAATGTCCCGATTCTCACGGAGGAAGCTGACGAGCTCGCTTTCCTATTTATCACTTAACCCGGCACCAATTGTTACGGTGCGCTCGGGGAACATGTCATCAACAGGGACCTTCTTGGTATCTTTCGTGGCCTGACAGGAGACACTTCCATGCGGACTACTCAGCACCGGCATATACTGCTGGGCGGACTGAGCCAATGCCGCCACCTCTTGAATTTTCCTTTATCCTGCGCAATCACAAGTGACTCGGCTAAGTTTGACCCGGCTGACGCACACTCCATGGAACGTCGGAAATCCCCTGCAATGGTAATCACCCTGTTTGATCCAGGCAACTTCATCTTCAAGTAGCTAACATGACATCTTGCCATGAACTTGTTCAGGGCTGGCCTTCCGAGTAATGCGTGGTAGGCACTTTCCAAGTTCACCACCTCGAACTCCAAATTTTCGGTTCGACAGTTATCCCTTGTGCCGAACAAGACGTCAACCCGGACCTTGCCTATGGGCTCACAAGAAATGCCGGGCACAATACCATGGAAAGTTGTCCTCGTGGCCTGCAGCATGTTCTCCGAGATACCCAACTTGTGCATTGTGTCCGCATACATGATGTTAATGCTACTGCCATTGTCGATCAACACCTTTGAGAACCTTACGTTAATGCTAGGTCCAATGAGTGTCGGATCCAGCACCAACGCATACGAACCAGGGCTTGGCATGAGCTTGGGATGATCCCTGATGCTCCATGTGATTTCCTGATTGGACCAAGGAATGTACCTCGTCACTGCAGGCATTACTGCATTCACCTCCATATGCCTATGCTGCAAGCTCTTTCTATCTGTTTCCTCAGTGGTGAACACACAATAGCTCTGATGGTGCTCTTTGTACTTGTTTCTCCCCTCATTTCCAGGGTATCTCTGATCTGGCTGATGCTAATTTCTACTTGATGCACTGCATCTCTTCTCTCATTGTTATCGTACCTCGGCGGAGGGGGAGGCAACATTAGCTGTTGCGTGTTCTCTCCGAAGAGCAATTGCTGCCGGGGTAACTCCTGCCGAGGCTGATCATTCCGGGGTGCCTGAGCATTCCCCGAACCACCTTGTTCAATCTTGCGCATCCACTCACATTGCCTCGTCATATGACCCGCTGGGTTATTCGGATTTGGCGTGTGAAACTTACACGGCTGGTCGAACATCGACTCATAAGTATACCTCAGACGGTCTTTCCTTTCTTGCCACTGCTTCTTTTGCTCTGGTGTCCAAGTCTTCTTGCCATCGTTTCTCGGAGTCCACTGCCCTCTAGTTTTTTGGCGTTGACTGCCCCCTGCTCCAGGCTGATCTTGATTCATAGCTGCAACTTGGTGCGAACCGTATCGATGATCCGGTCTATCATCTCTCCTTTTTGTTGGAGATATGCCCAAGAGGCAATAATAAAAGTGATTATTATTATATCTTTGTGTTTATGATGAGTGTTTACATCACATGCTATAATTGTATTATAAGGAAACACTAATACATGTGTGTTTTGTAATAATATAAGAGTCCCTAGTAAGCCTCTTGTTGAACTAGCTTATTGATTAATTGATGATCATGGTTTCCTGATCATGGACATTAGGATGTGATTAATAACAAGGTTATATCATTAGGAGAATGATGTGATGGACACACACCCATAGTAAGCGTAGCATAAGATCAAGTCATTAAGTTCGTTTTGCTGTAAGCTTTCAAATACATAGTAACCTATTCCTTCGACCATGAGGATATGTTAATCACCATCACCGGATGGATACTTTGATGACATCAAACGCCGCTTCGTAACTGGGTGGTTATAAAAGTGTCATTGGGTATTCTGAAAGTATGTGTTGAAGCACATGAACCAAGATTGGGATTTGTCCATCCATATGACGGATAGATATGCTCTGGGCCCTCTCGGTGGAATGTCATCTAGTTAGCTTGCAAGCATGTGACTGGGTCACAAGGGATGACATATCACGGAACGAGTAAAGAGTACTTATCAGTAACGAGGTAGAACTAGGTATGGAGATACCAACGATCAAACCTCGGATAAGTATAGTATCGCGAGACAAAGGGAATTAGTTTCGTATGTAAGTGGTTCAATCGATCGCAAAGTCATCGTTGAGTATGTGGGAGCCATTATGGATCTCTAGATCCCGCTGATGGTTATTGATAGGAGATGTGTCTCTATCATGTCTTCATATTCACGAACCGTAGGGTGACACACTTAAGGTTCGAAGTTGTTTTAAGTAGATATGGAATGTGCGTTGGAGACCGAATGTTGTTCGGAGTCTCGGATTGGATTCGGGACATCACGAGGAGATCCGGAATGGTCCGGCGAATAAGATTCATATATAGGAGATCATTTTATGAGTTAGGAAATGTTCCGGAGTTTTATGAGGATTCTAGAAGGTTTCGGAATGTTCCGGAAGGTTCTAGAAGATATCTTGGAGTTTGCTTGAAAATCAAGATAGGGATCAAGGAGTCCTGGTGGGTCAAGATACGGAGTCGTGGGGGAGGAGGACTCCTCCCCCCACCTCCAATCTGCCGACCATACAAGGGAGGGGAGTCCTACAAGGACTCCCCCTCCCTAGGCGCCTCCCCTCTTTAAATAGAGGGGCAGGGGCGCCCCCTCCTCCCATGCTCTCATAACACCCAATCTCTGCCGCCTCTCTCCTCCACCATCTTCTGCACAGGCATAGGCGAAGCCCTGCAGAATTCTCTACTCCACCACCACCACCACGCCGTCGTGCTGCTGGGATTCCGTGGAGAAGATCTACTACCTCCGCTGCTCGCTGGAACGGGGAGAGGAAGGTCTGCTTCGACTCCGCACGTGTGACCGACTGCGGAAGCGCTGCCGGAACGCGGCGCCGGAAGGATCGTCTACTTGACCGACGGCGGAAGCGCTGCTGGAACGCGACGCCGGAAGGATCGTCCACACGATCTTGAGATCGGCAAGTGATCGACTACATCAACCACGAGATCTAATCTCGTTAACGCTTTCGAATCTACGAGGGTTAGTTCCTATCTATCTCGTTGCTCATATCTAATAGATTAGATCTTGGCTTTTATCTGGATTAGATCTAGGTTTTGTTCGTTCTTGCGGTAGAATGTTTTTGTTTTCCATGCTATGAACCCATCAGTGGTATCAGAGCCGTATCTATGCGTAGATCTGTTGCACGAGTAGAACACAATGGTTTTGTGGGCGTTGATGCTTTTGTTGTCGGTGTCTTAGCGTGTACTTTGCATCTTGCGGCATGGTGGGATGAAGCGGCTCGGGCCAACATTACATGTCATCGCACATGAGACTTGCTCCACGCTTGACGTGCAACTTGCCTTGCACAAGTGGCTTTGCGGGTGTCTGTCTCTCCCACCATAGTTAAGATTCGATTTACAATGAGCATTTTGACAACACTTGTATCAACGTTGTGGTTCTTGTTCGTAGGTAAGATCGGTCTTATGCGAAAGCCCCAAACCACGTAAAACTTGCAAAGAAAATTAGAGGCGTCTAACTTGTTTTTGCAGGGGTTCTGTGATGTGATATGGCCATCATGTGATTGTGATTGTATTTGATGTATGCAATGGTCCTTGTTGTAATATGGCAACCGGCATGAGCCTAATGGTTGTCTTTAATTCTGTTAAGACCTGCGTGTCTATTCATCTTGTAATAGCTTTATTCCAAGTAGTTGTAATAGTTGCTGGTGATGATGGACAACCATGAAGCGGCGCCACTGACCTTGACGCAATGCTGGTGATGATGGAGATCATGTTCGTGCTTTGGAGATGGAGATCAAAGGCGCAAGAAGAAAAGGCCATATCATATCACACTTATTATGAATTGCCTGTGATGTTAATCCTTTATGCATCTTGTATTGCTTAGATCGCGACGGTAGCATTATAAGATGATCCCTCTCACTAAATATCAAGTAATAAAGTGTTCACCCTTAGTTGGCACCGTTGCTAAGACTCGTCGTTTCAAAGCATCTCGTGATGATCGGATGTGATAGATTCTACGTGTGCATACAACGGGTGCAAGCCAGATTTGCACATGCGGAAACTAAGGTTGTCTTGACGAGCCTAGCATGTACAGACATGGTCTCGGAACACGGAATACCGAAAGGTAGAGCATGAGTCATATAATTGATATGATGAACATGAAGATTGTTCGCTGATGAAACTACATCTTCTCTCGTGAAGATCGGACTTGGTATAGTGGACTTGGTTCGTGTAATCACTAAGACAATGTGAGGGATGTTGTTTTGAGTGGGAGTTCACCTAGTTAGTTTAAGAATTAAATTTGAACTCAATTTGTCATAAACTTAGTCTAAACTACTTGCAAATTGTTGTAGATTATGGTGAACCCCTCCATCAATTTCAATGCGTTCCTAGAGAAAGAAAAACTTAAGAACAATGGAAGCAATTTCACGGACTGGTTCCGTGGACTGAAGATCGTCCTCAGGGCTGGTCAGTTGACCTATGTGCTCGATGCACCGCTAGGTGACCCACCTGCAGATAATGCCACAGATGACGAAAAGAATGTTTTCGCCACTCGGAAGAATCATTACTCGACAGTTCAGTGTGCCATCCTGTACGGTTTAGAAGCGGAGCTCCAACAGCGTTTTGAGCACCACGACCCGTTCGAGATCAATAAGGAGCTCAGGCTAATTTTTGAGACTCACGCGGCCATGGAGAGCTATGAGGCCTCCGAAAAGTTCTTTAACTGTAAGATGGAAGAGGGAAGCTCCGTTAGCAAGCACGTGCTCACCATGTCTGGGTACGCAAACAAGCTCCAAGAGTTGGGGATATCGATTCCTAATGAGTTAGGGATTCACCGTCTCCTCCAATCACTGCCACCAAGTTACAAGAACTTTGTGATGAACTACAATATGCACTGCATGAACAAGACGTTGCCTGAACTATCGTCCATGCTGAAAACTGCTGAAGTGGAGATCAAGAAGGAGCAACAAGTGTTGATGGTCAATAAGACCACCAATTTCAAGAAATGGGGCAAGCCTAAGAACAAGGGCAACTTCAAGAAGGATGGCAAGAAAGATGCCCCACCTGCTAAGAAGCCCAAGGCTGGTCCTAATCCTGAAACTGAGTGCTTCTACTGCAAGGGTGCTGGTCACTGGAAGCGTAACTGCCCCAAGTACCTGGCGGATCTGAAGAACGGCAACATCAAGAAGAAAGGTATATTTTATATATGTGTTATAGATGTGTATCTTACTAGTGATCGTAGTAGTTCCTGGGTATTTGATACTGGTTCGGTTGCTCATATTTGTAACTCGAAACAGGAGCTGCGGAATAAACGAAGACTGGCAAGAGACGAGGTGACGATGCGCGTTGGAAATGGCTCCAAAGGTTGATGTGATCGCCGTCGGCACGCTCCCTCTACAT
Organism: Avena eriantha; assembly: GCA_910589775.1. Taxonomy (NCBI): domain Eukaryota; kingdom Viridiplantae; phylum Streptophyta; class Magnoliopsida; order Poales; family Poaceae; genus Avena; species Avena eriantha. The sequence goes on along the minus strand of OU342744.1, from coordinate 279,661,885 downwards.
CTACCTTCGGGATTAGTTTTAAATTTAACTAATTGTTATTTGGTGCCTGCGTTAAGCATGAACATTATATCTGGATCCTGTTTATTGCGAGACGGTTACTCTTTTAAGTCTGAGAATAAAGATTGTTCGATTTATATGAGTAATATCTTTTATGGTAATGCACCTGAGATGAATGGTTTATTCTTACTGAATCTCGATAGTAGTGATACACATGTTCACAACATAGATGCTAAACGAATAAAATTGAATGATAATTCTACATACATGTGGCACTGTCGTCTTGGTCACATTGGAGTGAAGCGTATGAAGAAACTCCATTCTGATGGACTTCTTGAATCACTTGATTTTGAATCACTTGATTTTGAATCACTTGAAAGATGCGAAGCATGTCTAATGGGAAAAATGACTAAGACTCCATTCTCTGGTACAATGGAGCGAGCTACAGACTTATTGGAAATAATACATACCGATGTGTGCGGTCCAATGAGTGTAGCATCGCGTGGTGGATATCGTTATGTTCTCATTTTCACGGATGACTTGAGTAGATATGGGTATGTCTACTTTATGAAACATAAGTCCGAAACTTTCGAGAAGTTTAAGGAATTTCAAAGTGAAGTGGAAAATCATCGTAACAAGAAGATTAAGTTTCTGCGTTCTGATCGCGGAGGTGAATATCTGAATTATGAGTTTGGCATGCATTTGAAGAAATGTGGAATACTTTCACAGTTGACACCGCCGGGAACACCAAAGCGTAATGGTGTGTCCGAACGTCGTAATCGAACTCTCTTAGATATGGTTTGGTCTATGATGTCTCTTACAGATTTACCGTTATCATTTTGGGGCTATGCATTAGAGACAGCCGCATTCACTTTAAATAGGGCACCATCTAAATCCGTTGAAACGACACCGTACGAATTGTGGTTTGGTAAGAAACCTAAGTTGTCGTTCCTTAAAGTTTGGGGTTACGAAGCATACGTAAAGAAGTTACAACCTGATAAGCTAGAACCCAAAGCGGAGAAATGCGTCTTCATAGGATACCCTAAAGAAACAATTGGGTATACCTTCTATCATAGATCCGAAGGCAAAGTTTTTGTTGCAAAGAATGGATCCTTTCTTGAGAAGGAGTTTCTCTCGAAAGAGGTGACTGGAAGGAAAGTAGAACTCGATGAGGTTATTGAACCTTCTCTCAGATTTGAGAGTAGCGCAGCACCGAAAGATGTTTTTGTGCCGCCTGCACCAATTGGAGAGGAAGCTAATGATAATGATCATGAAACTTCAAACGAAGTTACTACTGAACCTCGCAGGTCAACGAGGGTTCGTACCACTCCTGATTGGTATGACTCTGCATTGAACATCATGTTGGTGGACAACGATGATGACCCTGCGACGTATGAAGAAGCTATGGTGAGCCCAGATTCCGACAAATGGCTAGAAGCCATGAAATCCAAAATGGGATCCATGTACGAAAACCAAGTGTGGACTTTGGTGGACTTACCGGATGGCCGTAAGGCTGTCGAGAACAAATGGATTTTCAAGAGAAAAACAGATGCTGATGGTAATGTTACCGTCTATAAAGCTCGACTTGTCGCGAAAGGGTTCCGACAAATTCAAGGAGTTGACTATGATGAGACTTTCTCACCAGTAGCGAAGCTAAAGTCTATGAGGATTTTGTTAGCAATTGCTGCACATTTCGATTATGAAATTTGGCAGATGGATGTCAAAACGGCGTTCCTTAATGGTGACATTGAGGAAGAGTTGTATATGGTACAACCCAAGGGTTTTGTCGATCCTAAAGATGCTGACAAGGTATGCAAACTTCAGCTCTCCATTTATGGACTGAAGCAAGCATCCCGTAGTTGGAATCAACGTTTTGATAAAGTAATCAAAAACTTTGGATTTATACAAACTTGTGGAGAAGCTTGTATTTACAAGAAAGTGAGTGGGAGCTCTGTAGCATTCCTAGTACTGTATGTAGATGACATATTGTTGATTGGGAATGATATAGAACTTCTTAATAGCGTCAAAACCTATTTGAATAATAGTTTTTCAATGAAGGATCTTGGCGAAGTGGCATATATTCTAGGCATCAAGATTTATAGAGATAGATCAAGACGCCTAAGAGGGCTTTCACAAAGTACATACTTGGACAAAGTTCTAAAGAAGTTTAGAATGGAAGATAGAAAGAAAGGGTTTGTGCCCATGTTGTCAGGTAAGACCTTGAGTAAAACTCAAAGTCCAGCTACGGCAGACGATAGAGAGAAAACGAATAACATTCCCTATGCCTCAGCCATAGGTTCTATCATGTATGCCATGTTGTGTACAAGACCGGATGTAGCACATGCTGTTAGTTTGACTAGCAGATATCAAAGTGATCCTGGAATGGAGCACTGGACAGCGGTCAAAAATATTCTAAAGTACCTAAATAGGACTAAGGATATGGTTCTTTGTTATGGAGGTGATGAACAGCTTGTTGTAAACGGTTACACCGATGCTAGTTGGAACACCGATCCGGATGACTCGAAGTCACAATCGGGATACGTATTTATTTTGAATGGTGCTGGAGTGAGCTGGAGGAGAGCGAAGCAAAGCGTTGTGGCGAAATCTTCAACTGAATTGGAATACATAGCTGCTTCGGAGGCTGCACAAGAAGCCGTTTGGATGAAAGAATTCATTACTGAACTCGGCGTGGTTCCCAGTGCGTTGGACCCGATGGCCATCTACTGTGACAACACAGGTGCAATAGCTAATGCGCAGGAGCCAAGGTCACATAGCAAGCTGAAGCACATCAAGCTACGTTTCCACGCTATTCGCGAGTATGTCCGAGATGGTGACATAAAGATTTGCAAAGTACACACTGATCTGAATGTGGCAGATCCGTTGACTAAACCTCTCCCTAGGGCAAAGCATGACCAACACCAGAACGCCATGGGTGTTCGGTATATTACTATGTAATCTAGATTATTGACTCTAGTGCAAGTGGGAGACTGTTGGAGATATGCCCAAGAGGCAATAATAAAAGTGATTATTATTATATCTTTGTGTTTATGATGAGTGTTTACATCACATGCTATAATTGTATTATAAGGAAACACTAATACATGTGTGTTTTGTAAACATATAAGAGTCCCTAGTAAGCCTCTTGTTGAACTAGCTTGTTGATTAATTGATGGTTTCCTGATCATGGACATTAGGATGTGACTAATAACAAGGTTATATCATTAGAAGAATGATGTGATGGACACACACCCATAGTAAGCGTAGCATAAGATCAAGTCATTAAGTTCGTTTTGCTGTAAGCTTTCAAATACATAGTAACCTATTCCTTCGACCATGAGGATATGTTAATCACCATCACCGGATGGATACTTTGATGACATCAAACGCCGCTTCGTAACTGGGTGGTTATAAAAGTGTCATTGGGTATTCTGAAAGTATGTGTTGAAGCACATGAACCAAGATTGGGATTTGTCCATCCATATGACGGATAGATATGCTCTGGGCCCTCTCGGTGGAATGTCATCTAGTTAGCTTGCAAGCATGTGACTGGGTCACAAGGGATGACATATCACGGAACGAGTAAAGAGTACTTATCAGTAACGAGGTAGAACTAGGTATGGAGATACCGACGATCAAACCTCGGATAAGTATAGTATCGCGAGACAAAGGGAATTAGTTTCGTATGTAAGTGGTTCAATCGATCGCAAAGTCATCGTTGAGTATGTGGGAGCCATTATGGATCTCTAGATCCCGCTGATGGTTATTGATAGGAGATGTGTCTCTATCATGTCTTCATATTCACGAACCGTAGGGTGACACACTTAAGGTTCGAAGTTGTTTTAAGTAGATATGGAATGTGCGTTGGAGACCGAATGTTGTTCGGAGTCTCAGATTGGATTCGAGACATCACGAGGAGATCCGGAATGGTCCGGAGAATAAGATTCATATATAGGAGATCATTTTATGAGTTAGGAAATGTTCCGGAGTGTTTGTATGAGGATTCTAGAAGGTTTCGGAATGTTCCGGAAGGTTCTAGAAGATATCTTGGAGTTTGCTTGAAAATCAAGATAGGGATCAAGGAGTCCTGGTGGGTCAAGATACGGAGTCGTGGGGGAGGAGGACTCCTCCCCCCACCTCCAATCCGCCGACCATACAAGGGAGGGGAGTCCTACAAGGACTCCCCCTCCCTAGGCGCCTCCCCTCTTTAAATAGAGGGGCAGGGGCGCCCCCTCCTCCCCTGCTCTCATAACACCCAATCTCTGCCGCCTCTCTCCTCCACCATCTTCTGCACAGGCATAGGCGAAGCCCTACAGAATTCTCTACTCCACCACCACCACCACGCCGTCGTGCTGCTGGGATTCCGTGGAGAAGATCTACTACCTCCGCTGCTCGCTGGAACGGGGAGAGGAAGGTCTGCTTCGACTCCGCACGTGTGACCGACTACGGAAGCGCTGCCGGAACGCGGCGCCGGAAGGATCGTCTACTTGACCGACGGCGGAAGCGCTGCTGGAACGCGACGCCGGAAGGATCGTCCACACGATCTTGAGATCGGCAAGTGATCGACTACATCAACCACGAGATCTAATCTCGTTAACGCTTTCGGATCTACGAGGGTTAGTTCCTATCTATCTCGTTGCTCATATCTGATAGATTAGATCTTGGCTTTTATCTGGATTAGATCTAGGTTTTGTTCGTTCTTGCGGTAGAATTTTTTTGTTTTCCATGATACGAGCCCATCACTTTTTCCTCTGTAGTCATTCCTCCGGGATGATCCAGCCCCATCTCTCTGATAGTACTCATCGTTTGACTCGTTTGATACGAGCCTAGGTTGAGTTGGATCACCCAAAGGATACGAATCTACAATCCGGATCATCTCTGCCAACGTAGTCGGCATTTTCCTTTGCAACTTCTGCCACAGCTCGCTTGCATATCTACACCCTTGTGCAAACCATGCTATGGCCTGTGATTCTATCACGCCCTCACACGAGTTTCTCACAGTGCACCACCGGGTTAAAAACTCCCGATCCGTCTCATTTGGCCTTTGCTTGCACATAGCTAGGGTCTGGGGCCTATTTGACCTCTGATACGTACTCGAAAAATTGCTGATGAACATTTCCTCGAAATCTATCCAGCAGTTGATGCTTCCTGGTGGCATATCGTACAGCCCATCTCAGGTTGCCAGTGGCAATTTTCACAGCTGTAGCATAATTTATCAGCCAATCCTCCGGCTTTGTACTGCCGTCATATGTCTTCGTGCCCCTAGGTAGCTGGAAGTTGGGTACCGGTGGCTCCTTCATGATGCAGGGTCCAAAACACGCTGGACCCAGTGGACCTTGACATTCAATTTGTTCCGACCTATACAGTCGATCCAGTTTCAACCTGGCATCATCCGGCATCAAATCCCTGCTTCCCAATCTTGACCCTATCACATGATAGTCCGGCCTTGGGTATCCCGCGTTTGCCATTTCCGAGCCTCCATCATTATACCTGTCTTGCTCTCGTGGAGCGTCTTTCTGTTGCATACCTCGGGCGGCACTTTGCTCTTGCCTTGGTATATTCCGCTGCTGCGGGTGTCCTGCTCTAGCCGAGTTTCGCTGTCCGGCATTGCCGTTGACAACGTTCCCTTGACCGGTGTTGCCTTGGTCGCGGTTACCTCGGCCAGCTTCACCTCGGCTCACACTCCGTCGATCTTCATTTTTCTGAGCTTCTTTTCCTTTCCCTGCCCGCGTTGGGTCATAGGGGACGATCTGTTTGTTCCGTCTGGCCGAGGTTACTACCTCTTCTCTCCTTGGACCACCATGAGGAGACGATGCGGCTCTAGCGGGTTTCTCCGGGTTACCCACCGCCGAATGGACGATCTTGGAGGCTCCAGCTCTCTCTGGGTTAGCTCTGAGTAGTTCCTCGTTTTGCCTGTTCGCGATCCGAACCAGCTCATTAACCCTATCCTGTTGTCTTTGATGGGCTTCACCCGTCAGACCCTCTAACTCGGACGCAGCTGTATCCGCTGCTCTGAGGTTCTTGGCCGAGGTACTATACCTCAGCAGCCCCACGGACAAATAGTTTTCTGATTCCTCAATTCCAATATCACCCTCTCTGTTCATCTCGCTCATGAGATTTCTTCCCTTCACTTTTACAGCGTCAACCTTGTTCGCCTTTGCATACTTACGCAGCGTCATATTCAACGACTGATGTGCCGCGGCTATCTTTTTTGCGCCCTCTAGTATTTTCTGCCTAGTTTCTTCCAGCTCGGCCTGCGCTCGAGCTGGATCTACTGCTGCTACTACAGGGTTTGCCAAGCTATCCATTGCTTCCCTCAACACGTTCTCTGGCCTCTCAAGTGGAGGACCTCTACCTTTCCTCGGCGCCTTAGGCGTTACGTCCAGATCTGGCGCCGGATCCTTGCTCGCGCCTGCACCTGGCGCAGTCATCATCACCTCTGCATGGTCCTGGGAGCGAGCGATACACGTTCCGGGAACCACGGTGAGGGGTGGCTCCCCCGCCTCGACGACGTGACACGGGTGAACACACGACACGTCAACAGCAACGTAGACCTTGTGCGTGCCGAGCCTGACGAAGAGGCCATTGCGCGGAAGAGGACGCGTGCCGAAGCAGCCAGCGTTGTCGCTGACAAAATCCAGCGCTCCAAAGTGCTGAACGAGCCCGGAGACGATGTGTTCACCGGTGCCGATGATGTTTCCCATCCGGATCTTGACCCCTGATAGCGCCGCTATCCCCACGGTGGGCGCCAACTGTCGTGGTGGTGTCACGGCAGATGCCATGGATAGGCTAAAGGTAGGGACTAATACACACTAGGGGAATCCAGGGAGGGATAGTGAAGTGATTCTCCACACAGTTGTTTGTATAGCTCTGTTACCAAGATTACAAGTGCTCCTATAGCTGTATTGGCGAGAGGAGGAAGAAGGAGCTCTCTTACTATCGCCCACAGATCACACCTAAAACCCTAGCCAAAACGGAACAGCCGAAAAACCAACCCCCTCTACTGAAACCCTAGCCCCTCTTTTATAGAGGGAGCTCGGTCTCTGCCTAGGGCATACGTGGAAGCATATTCCTAAGGATATGCTTCCCCCCAAAGTAGTAAGCCGACCGGGGTGCTTTTCCCCCGCGTCACACCTGCAGAGGCTACGTGAGCCTCTGCGGCGCCCGCGTCAGCCGACATGGGCGTCGTCACCCTTGTCGGCCATGCCCCGGTGGTCCTGTCCTTGCTTGCTTCGCTCAGGTAGTGCGTACCGGGGCTTCTTTTGACCAACGAGATTCCTTCCTTCTCTTAGAAGAGAGACGTGACCCAGATTATAGCTGATCCGGCCACACCCGTTCCTGCATACAAAATAAAACAAACACCTCCGACTTACTCCTTAAGTCGGTTGAGACTTAGTCAGGCGAACGCCCCCTGGTCCGGGTTACCCCGTGATTCGGCCTGCCTTTAGGGGACCCGGCCAGCATCAGCTTTGGCCTTGCCGAACCTCGGCTAACTCGGCTTTTATACCACGGCGTGACCCTACCCGGGGGTATCCCCCCCAACATTCCACCTCCAAGAAGGGAAGTGGTAAGGAGGAATATAGTGAGGTTCGTCACGTATATTCCCCCGACCCACCTATCCCTCATCCTCATATAAATAATAGGGGTGATCCACCCAAGCTTACTGCATCCTCTTTCAATGAATGGCAATTCTTAATGAAGTCTCATGTTTGCAGCTCCTCTATTGAACTTTGAAGGATTATTGAAGAGGGTCTTCATATTGGAGATCATACCAACCTAACAAGAAGAGAAGTTATGGACAGCCAATTGAATGCCACTGCTCTCCACATGATACAGCTCGGTGTGGGTCCCAAGGACATGCCCCACATTGAACATCTCAACACTGCTAAAGAAGCTTGGGATGCCCTCACTGATCTCTTTGTTGGGAATGAAAGCATGAGAAGGAATAGGTATGATGCCCTTAGTAATGAAGCTGAGGAATTCTACATGTTGGATGGTGAAAACCATGAAGACATGTATAGAAGACTCAAGGGCATCGCAACAACATTTAGAAAGCATGGAGCCACTCACATTGATGATGCATGGATAAAAATAAAATATGTGAGTGCCTTAATGCCTTTCGAGCCAACGGACTTGAAGAGCCTGCAAGGTAGACACAACTACCATCAAATGACATCCAATGAAGTCATGCAAGAAATGGCGTCATTCAAAGTTGCTGCAAAGAACGCTGAAGATGCCCGTGCTCGTGCCATTGGAAGGCAAAAGGGTGTCAATGTTGCTCTAAAAGCTAATGTTGTTGAGCAAGAGGAGGATGAAAGAGCATTTGAGGGGGCCTCCATGGACTGCCCTGATGAAGTCAAACGTGCTCATGGTGAGTACATGGCATTTTACGCAAGGAACTTTTGGAAGGATCCTGCCAAGGCCAAGTCGAAACTCAAGAGCAAGAGTGGGTCGAGTGGAAGAAGAGAAAGCGGCCCAAAACTGAGAACATGCTACACCTGTGGAGATAGGCTGCACTTTGTAGCCAAGTGTCCTTATCAAAATAGAGAAGACAATGGTGGCAGGCTCATTCTTAAAGAAAATTCCAAAGCACCTAAGAAGAATCCATTTATTAAGAAGAATGGTCCCTACAAGAAGCAACCCAAGATCGTCTTAGTGGCACAAGAAGAATAATCCTCTGCAAGTGAAGATGAAGAGGATGAAGATAGTTCTCGCGAGGTGGCTGCTATAGCCACCACATCTTCTCCATCATCTCTCTTCGACTCGCCAAACGAGAGCATCATCAACAACAATGCCACTTGCCTTATGGCAAGAGGGTCCGAGGTATCAAGTTCTAGCTCTTCATTTCCTAAGACTAACATAATTTTGGATATGGATGATCATGATAGTCTTAAAATTGTAGGAAGAAGTTATTGCTTTGGACAACTTTTTCACTAACCTGCAAGGTGAGAACAAACTCCATTTTGATGCTCTTATGAGTCAACTTGCTCAAGCCGAAGATCTTCTTGAAGAAAAGGGCAGAATCGAAAGAGAAGATGCCTTGGAGATAGCTTCTTTGAAGAATGCCTTGGAAGAAGAAGAGGAAGCTCGAGTATCCTTGGAAGAGAGACTCGAATCCATTGAGGAGTCACATGAAGAAGTTGTGACTTAACTCATCAAAGAACGTGACAATGCTCTTGCTAAGGTAAAGAAACTAAAGAAAGAAAATATTGAATTTGGGGCTGCTCATGCTAGACTCTCGGAGAAGTTTGATAAACTTGAAAGTGCTCACAAGGCATTGAAGAGTGATCACTCTACTCTAAATGAGTCTCATGATCAGCTCCAAACTCAATTGAAACTTGATGATGTGCCAAGTACATCCACATCATCTTATGGAAAAGAAGATATTGCAAGAGGTTCTCAACACAAAGGTAAAGAGGTTCTTGATGAGATACTGAGAAAGCAAAAGACAAACAATAGAAAAGAAGGTCTTGATTACATTCCCAAGACAAAGAACAAGAAAAACAAGAAGAAGAAGAGCAAGACTGCTCAACCAAAGGCTAGCAACATCACCAATGACAAGTCTAATTATGATGGTTTTGTAGGGGCTAACAATCCTAACTTTGAGTTATATTGTGATTATTATGGTGATGTTTATGCTAGCTATGTAGGCTCTTATGATTGCTACATTCCTTGGTCTATTTGGGTCCCCAAGACCCTTGTCACTAACATGAAAGGACCCATTGAAAAATGGGTACTTAAAACCAAGAAGTAACTTTCTTGCAGGGCTATGCTTCCGTTGGGTCTAAATGGGTACTCGATAGCGGATGCACGAGTCACATGACCAGAAGCAAGGAGATCATCATGGAGATGCGGCCAAATCATGATCATATAACCGTCTCCTATGGTGACAAGTCAAAATCTGAGGTATTGGGTCTCGGCAAAGTCGTGGTGGCTCACGATATCTCTCTCGTGGACGTCATGCTTGTTGAGACCCTCGGGTACAATTTACTTTCAGTTCGTGCCCTTGGTAAGATGGGCTTTGCAGTTTTTATTGATGCTAATTTTGGGGTATTCTTGTGGAGCAAGTTTCTAAAAGTCGCTTTCGTGGGATATGTCGAAAATGACCTGTATGTGGTGGACTTTTCGAGGAAAACCACTACAGGCCCGATGTGTCTTTTCAGAAAGGCTGACGTGGATTGGTTATGGCATCGCCGACTAGCCCACGTCAATATGAGAACTTTGCAAAGTCTCCACAAGGGTGGACACATCCTTGGACTAAAAGAAAATATCTCCTTTGCCAAAGATCGTGTTTGCAGGGCTTGTGTTGAAGGGGAAATGCATGACTCTCCTCATCGGAGGAAGACTATTATCTCGTCAAAGAGGATTTTAGAGCTCCTATGTGGACCTCTTCGGACCTCCATCTCATGCAAGCCTTGGTGGGAAGAAGTACTGTCTCGTGATCGTTGATGAAAGATACACTTAGGTGTATTTCTTCAAGTTGAAGAGTGAAACTCAACAAACGGTCATCGACTTCGCCAACGAGGTTCAACGTCAACACAACATCCCTATTCTGGCTATAAGAAGTGATAACGGCTCCGAGTTCAAGAACTACACCTTAAATGAGTTCCTAAGTGAAGAGGGGATTATACATCAATATTCCGCTGCATACACCCCTCAACAAAATGGTGTAGCCAAGAGGAAGAATCAGACTCTAATGGACATGGCAAGGTCAATGCTAGCCAAATTCAAGTATCCATATAACTTCTGGGCTGAAGCAATCTCTACCGCTTCTCATTCATCCAACCGGTTATACCTCCGTAAGATCTTGGACAAGACTCCGTGTGAAATACTTACCGGTAACAAGCCAAACATCTCATACTTTCGGGTATTCGGGTGTAAGTGTTTGTTTCTCATCAAGGGAGTTCGTTTATCTAAGTTTGAATCTAAGGCTCTAGAAGGTATTTTTGTTGGTTATGGTGCCGAATCCCACACTTATAGAGTCTACAATAAGCTCTTCGGAACTGTTGTAGAATCTTGTAGTGTGGTGTTCGAGGAAAATGACGGTTCCCGTGCGGAGAAAGTTGGTGTTTGTGATGCAGATGTTGAAATACCCCAAGATGCCATAAGAAGAATGGGTGTAGGATTTTTCCGCCCCATTGAGGAACCCCTTGTGGCGGATCGGGAAGGACAATGCTCTACACATGTAGAGCCCTCATCTACACATACTCAACATGTTCTAACCACAAGAGAAACTTCTACACCATCTCCATGAACTACTGAAGGTCAAGATGTTCCAGAAAGCTCCAGGCCGGATTATCCGGTTGACACCGGATTATCCGGCCACCCTGCTCCTGACGACCAAATTGCTCCTGGTGTTGAAGAAATCGCTGCAAGCTCCAGGCCGGATTTTCTGGGTGACCCTGGATTATTCGGCCCCTCGCTAGTTCTAGCAAGTCCCAGGTAGCCTGATGAAGCTGCTACAAGTTCTCCCAGGCCAGATTTTCCGGCCACTCCATCGGCCGGATTATCCAGCCCTGACTCACCTGTTGTTCAGCAGTCTTCTGTTACGGCTGCTGACTCATCTCAAGGGCACGCTTCATCACCGCCTACTACTGCTATCCTAGATTCTAATCAAGGTCGAGCAAATTATTCCAATGAAGATTCAAGTGATGAAACTATTCCACCAAGAGACAACAAGCTTATTGAACTTCGTCGCAAGGCTCGTGCTGATCAGAACCTTGAGTTAAGGGGTCACACCCTTGACAAGGTTGTAGGTGATCTACGGCGAAGGGTTTCTACAAGAAGGGAATTGGCAAGTTTTGGTGAGCATCAAGCTCACATCTCAATGGTAGAACCCAAGAAAGTTTTTGAAGCTCTTGAAGATCCGGACTGGGTTGTTGCTATGCATGAAGAATTGAATAATTTCAAGCGCAACAAGGTCTAGAAACTCGTGGAGAAACCCACAGATTGTCGCAATGTTAGCGGCACCAAATGGATTTTTAAAAACAAGCAAGATGAGAATGGCATTTTTGCGAGGAACAAGGCGAGACTTGTGGCACAAGGCTACTCTCAAGTTGAGGGCATTGACTTCGGCGAGACCTATTCTCCAGTGGCTCGACTTGAGTCCATCCGTATCCTTCTTGCTTATGCTGCCCATAAAAAATTTAAATTGCAGCAAATGGACGTCAAGAGTGCTTTCCTTAATGGTCCTCTACATGAGTTGGTATATGTAAAGCAACCCCCGGGATTTGAGGATCCTAACTTCCCGAACCATGTCTACAAACTCGATAAGGCACTCTATGGCCTTAAACAAGCCCCACGTGCATGGTATGAGCACCTTAAAGCGCTTTTGCTAGACTGTGGCTTCGAAGTTGGGAAAATCGATCCCACTCTTTTTACTAAGAAGGTTAAGGGGGAGCTCTTCGTATGCCAACTATATGTAGACTATATCATCTTTGGTTCTACTAATAAAGCTTTTAATGATGAATTTTCAAAGCTTATGACTGACAGGTTTGAGATGTCTATGATGGGTGAGTTACTAATCTTTCTTGGATTCGAGATCAAGCAACTTAGAGAAGGAACCTTCATCAATCAAGCAAAGTACATCCAAGACATTCTCAAGAGATTCAAGATGACGGATCTTAATGGTGTCGCCACTCCGATGCAAACAAAATGTCACCTTGAACTTAACCCCCATGGTAAAGATGTGGACCAAAAGGTATACCGGTCCATGATCAGCTCTCTTCTTTACCTCTGCGCATCTAGACCTGATATTGTGTTGAGTGTGGGGGTGTGTGCAAGGTATCAAGTAGCTCCTAAATAAAGCCACTTAGTGGTGGTCAAGAGGATCTTTCGATATTTGGTTCATTCCCCTAACTTTGGTCTATGGTATCCCAAGGGCTCCAATTTATCTCTATGTGGTTATACTGATTCAGATTGGGCTGGTGATAAGGATGATCAAAAATCCACTTCTGGAGCTTGTCAATTCTTGGGAAGATCTCTAGTATCTTGGTCATCTAAAAAGCAGAATTGTATATCTCTCTCCACCACCGAAGCTGAATATGTTGCTGCTGCTAGTGCTTGCACTCAGTTATTATGGATGAGGCAAACTTTAAAGGAATACGGTGTCAATTGTGACAAAGTGCCTCTTTTATGTGATAATGAAAGTGTAATCAAAATTGCGTACAATCCGGTACAACACACAAAGACAAAGCATATTGAGATTCGGAATCATTTTATTCGTGACCATGTTGCTCGAGGCGATATTGATCTATCTTTTGTGAGCACGAAGAATCAACTTGGAGATATTTTCATGAAGCCACTTGATGAAGCAAGGTTTTGCTATTTGAGGAATGAGCTAAATATCATTGATTCAAGGAGCCTGTCTTGATTACCCATGCACTCAGTCGTATATCTCAGTCATATTTGGTTTAGATGTGGGCATGGATATAGGGGGAGTGTGGTCCTAATTAATTGGGCCAACCCTCCCCCATAATGCCAAAAGCAAGATAAATCATTTCTCTTAATATCATTTTGTGATATGTGAGCCTATTGATGAGTAGTGGTCGTGAACCCAGGATATATCTTTGCGGTGTCACACCATACACTCGAACAAGGTGGCTTCGGCCACCGCCCTCTCTCTTGAGGAGATTTGGATGTTTGTGGATCTTTTTGGTTGTTTTTGCTCATCTCATATTCTTATGGGAATCACACTCAATTTGGGCTCTTATTTGATTTGGTTCTTGAAATTTTGAGTGTATAGTACCATCTCAGTTTGGCTCTCCTAATCCTAAGCCTTTCCCTACCCCTACGCCATCTATTCTTGCACACAAGTCCCTCGTACACCTTGTGGGGGTGTTGTTTGGGGACGCGCGGGCCTGAATCTGTGTACAACGGAAATTCAGATTTGAGGCCGGATAATACGGCCCTGGCGGATTTCATCTTAAAGGGGAGGGATCAGGGGGAAGGGCTCATAACGAGCAGCTCTTCTCCCCTAACCCTCTCCTCCTCCTCAGCCGCCGCCTGCTGTCCCCCACCCTCCCCGGAGCCTCTGCGGCCACCGGATTTTCTTCTCCGTGCCTCCGGGTACCTTCTCCTCCGTGTTCTTCCTCCAATGAGTGAGGGTAACTCCCTCTCTCCCCATCTTTGGCTAGATGTGTCATTTGTTGGGTGGAACGTTGTCTAGAAGGATGTGTTTTCGCATAGAACTTGTAGACTTGAAGTTTCTAGGCCCGATCTACTTTTTGCATCTCAATCTAGGTGAAATCAAAAATTTCTGCCTGGGCCGGATTATCTGCCCCTGGCCAGGCCGGATAATCCGGCCTGACAGATTCAACTCTGGTTCAGTTTCACCATATTGTGTGCATTGCGTAGATTTGACTCATGAACTTTTTGTCTACTGTTTCTGTGCTCTTTCCTGGACTTGTGTGTGTGCTTATCCCCATGCTATCGCTCTTATTTTATTCACAGGTTGTTCAAGTGCTCACAAGACTTACAAGCATCGTCCTCACACTATCTATTTTGGGGTAGATAGTGAGGGCAATACAGTGGACAAAGTTGAGCTGAGGAGAAGAGAAAAAGAGGCTGAACGCATGGCTGAACAAGAGAAGCGGGAGAGATCCAAGAGGGGTGTCTCCAAGAGGAAGGGCAAAGAGCCCAAGATCAACTACAAGGCTATGGATCCCGTCACTTATTCCTCTATCCGTCACCATGATTTGTTTGCAGAGCTTCCCCGTGATTCTGAGCTGGGGGATTCTCGCTTTTGGTGTGCTGAACAGAAAGGGATTTATGAAGATGTGTATGCTAGGCTGAACATTAGGCCTATGCACCCGCTGGTTCTTGCCGAGGCTCTGGAGAAGCCCCACCTTGTGGATGCAATGTATGTGGCTGAGCGGATGGGACCGTACCATCTCTTGTCTCTCCAGTGCTCATATGACTCTGAGGTGGTGAAGCAGTTCTTTTCCACTTTTGTTATATGTGGAGATGAGCATCGCACTATGAAGTGGATGACTCATGACAGGCCTATGACTGCTGATTTCCATGTGCTTGCCAAGTTTCTTGGATACTCTTTCTGCAACAGGGATAGGGCTAGTGGCCACCGCATCATCACACAGCTGAAGCCCAACAAAGATGCAGCTCTCTCTCCTTGCACAGTGGACAATGGCATTGTGGGCACTCTTGCTGGTCTTGCTCCTATCTATGCTGCCTTAGTGGGCCTCTTCCGTGACTCCATCACTCCGAGTGGAGGCAACAATGATAGCATTCGTGGGCACCTTGTCCAGCTCCTCCAATTCTCTCATGAGGTTACCTCGTGCGAGGATGAGTCTGTGCAGTACAAGCTGGATGTGATGGACTTCATCTACCATGAATTGACTGATGCTATGTTCAACCGTCTGTCCATTCCATATGCACCCTATATTATGATGCTCATCAGGCACCTGCTCCCTCTGAAGATTTCAACATTGATGTTGTGCATAAGGCCAAGAAGATCTACAACAAGGCAAGGAAGACCTCTCACCCCTCTTCTGCCCCTGAGTGTCTCATGAGGGATGCTCGCAGGCCTCCAGTGCCTCCCGTTGCTCGTGAGATCAAGCAACTGAGCTGGTTCCAGCGCCACATTCTTTGCATGGGCGTGGACACACGCAAGGGGCAGTATGAGGCCTACAAGCAGCTCCATGAGTTGGCTCACTCTCAGCAGCTCATCCTTCACCATGTGACCGGTGCCTCTGGTGATCCCCTGGCTCCTACTCCTCCCACACCGTATGCCCGGTGGAACTCTCTTCTGGGTTGAACTATGGAGAGTTGGAGCGTCACTTGTTTCCCTCTGCGCCCAATGCTGATGATGAGGACGATGACACTGAGGAGCTTGAGGATGAAGATGATGATGGGAACGAGGACAAGGACGTGGACTACGAGTGATACCTTGGGGTGCTAGCATCGCTCTTCTTCCTTTTTGGCGTCTTGATGCCAAAGGGGGAGAAGTAGTTCTATTAGGACTTCGAGGATTTGCATGGGTCGGGCACAAGCTTTTGCACTTTTTCATTAGTTGTTTTCCTGCTTGTGTCCATTTAGCATTAAACTTTATTTGTGGTTTATGGTGTGTTTGAGACTTTATGTCGGTGGACGTCTGGATTTATCTCATGGATTATGCCTATGGATTCATTTACTCATATCCTATTATGCTGGTAATCTATCTCAAGGAAGGCGCGTAATTGGTTATCACATTGATAATTCTGGATATTTCAGGGATGCCTCTCTCATTATCTCGGTGGTACGATTATGTTATTTATATTTCAATGGAATATACTTTCATCTACTTGTGTGCATTTGTATTCAAATGCGAATCTCTAATAGGCACACATTGAGGGGGAGTCTCTTCCATGTTTTGTTGGTTATCTTTTAATCCTTCTTGCAAATCCTAGTATTGTCATCTAACACCAAAAAGGGGGAGATTGAAAGAACAATTCATGATTTCCCAGGTTTTGTGTGTTAGATAACAATACCATGGATAATTCTAATGTGCACTAAGTGTTGCAGGAAGTTTGAGAGTTTTGGGGGCTGGATTATCCGGCCCCATCATGGGCCAGATAATCTGGCCAGAACACCTTGGGAAAAGATGGGTCTGCGCAAGTATCTATCTGGGGGCGGATTTTCCCCCAAAAAATTCTGGCTCTGGGGCAGATTTTCTCCCTAGACCGGATAATCCGGCCCTCTGGTTGGGGCGGATAATCCGGCCCCAGGGAAATCACCCAAGTGAGCTCCTGCACAAGCTTCTGTCTGGGGGTAGAATTTCCCCCGGATATTCCATGGCTGGGGCGGATTTTTCCAGCAGCCCAATAATCCGGCCCTTCTTTAGGCCGGATAATCCGGTCCCCAGAAGAAAGTGTGAAGGGCAAGTCTGCGTGAGCTTCTGTCTGTGGCCGGTTTTTGTGCCGGATAATATGAGTCTACGGCGGAGTTTTCCCTAGGCCAGATAATCCGGCCCTCGAAAGCTCCAACATAAAGGGGTATAAATATCCCTTCTTCCCCAACGAGCAGAACTCTTGATTCATTCGAAATTGTTTAGACCCTTTGCAAGAGCTCCAATTCTGGATCTCCCACTTCAACCACCCGAAGGCTTCGATCTTTGGGGGAATTGAAGGAGGAGAGGATCATCATCGTCATCACGAATCAAGCGCATCAACTCCTCTCCATTCATTTGGAGAAATCCCTGATCTAGTATTCTTGTCAATATCTAGATCTTGTTCGTTGTTATTGATAACTTGTTTTTGTGGCATCTTGTTGTCATTACAGGAGCCTCCAAGTTGATTGTGGAGTTGTGCCCCGCTAGTTGTGTAAAGGCATCGGTACCCGCCTCGAAGGGTCCCTATAGTGGAAAGGTGGATCAGGCCTTTGGTGGCAGGATCCATCAGAGAACAGGGTGAGGCCTATTGTGGCGTGGTGGTCTTAGTACCGCCCACCCCTCCAACGCAGATGTACTTCCCTTAACAAGGAAGGAACTACGGTCAAACAAATCCTGTGTCTCCACGTGCTTCACTACGGTTTACTCGTTCCTATTCCACTTGCTCTTACTCGCTAGTAGATAGGTTTGCATATAGGGATTTTCCACCTAATAGTTTATCTAGAGAATTTACCCTTTGTGCTAAGCCTAAAATTGAAAAAGCATTAAAATTTGAAGTAGCACCTATTCACCCCCCCCCTCTAGGTGCCCATACGATCCATTTCAGCGGTGAGTTACTAGCCAGTCCTTCTTTATCCGACGATCTTCCTATGGCTGGGACTGCTGCCGATGAAGAGGTGGAGGCGTCTATCGTTGAATCTTCATCGAGTACTCAGCTTTCGGCTCGCTCTGGAGATTTTTGCATGGCACCTGCTGGTGAAAAAAGGAAACGCCCTGACGCAGCAGCGACGATTGAAGATTCAGATGACTCCACTAGCTCGAAGCCTCTGCACGCCATCCTAGTTTCATCAGCTCCTCCACATATGAATTTGTTCCGCTTTACGCGGGAAATGTCTTCATAACTACTGATTGTACCTTCGTTTGATTCTTTTCAGATGGTAAAATTATATTAACTCTTTGCTTTGCTTTTGTAGTGGTGATGAGGGGGAAGATCCTCCCATGTCTCCTCCTGTTACATCTGTTGCCCCTCCTCCACTTAAATCTCCTCAGCCGTCCGTAGATCCAAAGGAAATGCATGCACCTCCTGCGGATAAGATTACCCAGAAATTTATTGCCACTTTACCAAAACCGCCACCGCAGAAAAGAAGAAAACCGGCTGGCAAAGGCGTGGTGATATCCGAGAGTCCTATCGAGGTGGCTATGCAAGATGTAAGTACTTCCTTGTTTTTAACGTAGTTGTAGCTTCTCTTTTGATTGTTTTTCCTGATGTTCTTCTTTTTGTGTTTGACAGCCTTTGATGCGTGAGATGGTCGACATGGCTTCTCACTTTATCAAGATCCGTAATGAAGCTGAAGGACTGAAAGGTTTGTTCTCTTCAACTTTGAGAATTGGACATTTTTACCCCCTCCTTTTTTTCTTTTTATTTGACTTCTGTATTCTTTTTCAATTGTCCAGCTGCTGCCAAAGAGTCTGGGGTCTTCCGGGACGAGGCAATAAAGCGTGCCGACACTCTGGAGGCCAAACTCCGGGTCACCGAGAAGGCTTTGGAGGAGGCTGACCAGAGGGCCAATGCTGACGCCGAAGAAAAGGCGAAACAAGTTTCCGCCCGAGATGAAAATCTTCGGAAGCGCTTGGAGACCCTCAATGCTTATTTGACTCGTGAGTTTTCTATCTTCAAGGAAAAATTTATGTTTAGCTCCTTCTTCTTCCTTTTGGTTCTCAACCCTATTTGCATGTGCAGAACGGACGGGCCAGAATTTAGTGCTCGATGAAGATACGAGGGTTGACCCTTTATCGGATGTTGTTGGTACTTTAAAGGCCAACAGTGTTTGTGGGTGCAACCTTCTTGTCCGCTCATGCCACGCCTTCAAGAGCTTACATGCCAAAGTTTTTCCGATGAAGGAAGTGTCGGCTGATTTGAATGACCTTGTTGCTTTCTTTGGAGCTGGCCCAAACACACTTTTTGGCTACAACGTTACATAGTCAAAGAGTGGCACCGAAACGTCAATGGCTCTTGCGATGGCGCACATCAAGAAGGTCGACTGGCAGAAGGTTAACTCCTCTGTCTCAGTCACCTCCAATGGCCAAGCAGTCGATTTGAAGCCTTTTATAAAAAAGGTCCAAGAAGTACTCTTGGCTGATGTTGGGCATAGGCGCGGGTCCGGAAAAATCAGCTGCCCCTTCTTCTACTGGTGCTCCTTCGTCGAGTGTCACCCCAGTTATTCCTGCAACTAGCGCTCCAGCCACCAGCGCCACCTTGTTGGTAGAAAAATTGCCCCGCAGTTTATTTTGTAGCCATTTGTGTATTTTATTCTGCTGCTATAACGAACTTAATTTCTTTTGTTTAAGTACTTCGTTTTCTAAGAAACAACTACTTATGTATATGTGTGAATTGTCCTTTGTGTATTGAAGGTCCTGTATTTTCGTCTGTCCTGCCAGATATTGTGTGAGTCGGCAGCTTCCTCCGTGCTTATTCAGTCGTCGGATGCGAACCCATCTTTGTCTAGGTTGGATGCGACGAAGACTGCTGTTGTTCGTGTAGTAAACCCGCCATTGTATGCAGAGAAAATTGATAGGTGAAGAAACTTGAAGGTTAACTTCGGGTTGTCCAATTGATGGTGGACATTTCTCGATCGAAAGCACGTCAGGCCCTAGATCGTGAAGCATATTTTCTGGAGGAAATTTCCAGGAAAAGCGAGAAGATGCTATGTAAGTCTTCCACATTATTTCGTATTGCTTCCCTTTTATTTACAGAATTTAATTTCCCCTTTCTCTTTTTTCTTTAGGCATTCAATTGTGCAAGAGGGAAGAAACCCGACGCCTGCGCAATCGAATCCATGCTCTTGTGGCTGCTTCCCAGAATTCCGAGGCTGACTTTTGGATTGATCACCGCCGTGCCTACTCCGTGGCTTTGCTTCAAGACCATGTATCAGAGGTGGGGTAGTTTGTTGAGTGTTGCCGCAGATCGTTGGCCATTGTCTACAATGCCATGTTTCCCCAGATCCTCAGTTTCAGACCCTAAATTTTGGCATGGTGAAAGTATTCATCACTTTGTGAAGATCCAACTTGTGGCGGGTGCTAAACTTGTGCTTTTTTGGGTGCACGCGCACCACCCAACACTAGACTTGGATGCTATATCTTTAGGGCTGCCTCCCCCTCCCGGCGGTGGGCATGTTAACATGGTGCCTCATTATGCCGCCGCTCGTAGTCCTGCTATTAGGATTATCTGCATGTGCCTAGAGGTAGACGAAGATTTCTTCATAAACTTCACTATCTAACTGTTTTTCTTCATTATGTATCTTTGTACTTAGAGAAATATTGTGTAACGCTATTGTATTTGTCAAAAAGGTCGAAAATTTATACGAGATTTTTTTATCACGGAAGACCCCCTTTATTTGCATGTCGCCTATAGGCTGGGTCGGCTTTTACTCAGATAGAACAACACGTTGTATAGGACCCGACGATTGGTGCGTTTGGCATAATTGTCAAAGCCCCTGTGTATTGAGTTGATGAATAGAACATCAGAGATCTTGAAACCCAATTTTGGAGACTTTTCGTTATTTATTTTCAAATAGCAGAGGATTGGCATGTTCGCCTGGCCATTGGCTTTATTGAATATAAAATGCATAAAAGTAAAAGATCTTCCTAAAATCCGCGGCTTCTGTCTTGAGTGCCCCTTTGCGTTCTGTGTGGGTTTAAGGGGGTTTCATCCTTTCGACTGGAGGTGTAGTGTCTACACGGCGGACCAGAGAGAAAAGTGGTTGGTTTGCTAGATCACTTGTAGTTGGGAAATCAATGCATACGCGTAGGCCGATGCATTTTTTCAGGACGAGTATTGGGTTGGCTACCCACGTTGCTTTCGTTATCTATGTGATGCACCATGTGTTTGTGAGGCGAGGAACTTTCTCTCCAATGGCCTTGATTCGTCGGGTGGACTGTTCATTGTCTGCTGTGTTTGATTTTGCTGGGTGCTCGTCGGGTTCCTTTGGTGCTTCTTGTGTTTTGATGGAGTTTCCAAGGGTTTCCTAATTCTCACGAGGGACACCGACCAGCGCGCCTTCCTATGCGAGACCGATACTAGAGGCCAGATGGGTTAATTTTGCGGGTGTGTGGTGCGCCCGATTTTCCGAAGTATGCTCACTGGGGACATATCCTTCATGTACTAGTTCTGCATCCATGATTTTTAGCTGGCCAAATTCTGTCTCCATCCCGAAATATTGAATTATCGATCAGAGCTATCCGTGCGACTGAAACTTCCTCTTATTGTTATGATCCCATTGGGGGTTGGCATTTTAAGCACCAGATATGTGTAGTGGGGTACTTCCATGAACCTTGTGAAAGCTGATCATCCCAGGATCGCGTGGTACTGTGATGGCCAATCCATAACTTCAAACTCTAGTTTTTGGCGCTTGAAGTTGTTGCTTGACCTGAAGACTATGTCGAGATAGACTGTGCATAGAGGAATCTTGGCTTTGCCCAGAACTATGTCAACACCCGGATTTTTAATCCCAGATGCATGTTATGCCATACATCGCAATCCCAGGATTACCATTTTTGCAAGACATAACAGATTGGATATCATAGTACATCATCCATTACAAACCATAATAAGGTCTTACACGAATAAAGGATCTCATGATCCAGTCTTAATACAACAAGCAGCGGAATAAAATAATAAGCGTAGCGGTGGGGTCCATCTTCAGGGGCACATGCAATGCTGACGATGGAAGATAGTCCTAGTTATCATAGCCGTCCTGCTGTCCTTCATCTTGGTAGTCCTCTTCATAGTCTGGCCATAGGAATAGCCAAGGACAAAAGCCATGAGTACTCTTTAAGTACTCATAAACTACCAATAACAAGTAAGATAGTTCTAGTAGGAATTCTAAACTCTAAGTTTATTTGTAAAGTTAAGTTTCAAACCTAAGCTGAGTTTAGAAACAAAGAAAGATAAAATAAAGTTTGAAAATCACCTAAGTGGGAACTTAATTGTCATAGTCACAACCCTGTTGTGGTCAAGTCATGTCACAATTCATTTCATAAGTTGTTTTGAAAACATCTGACAACGGAACAGTATGGCCACTCCAATTGTCCATAACCGTGGACGCGGCTATTCGAATAGTTTGACACTCTGAGATGTGGTGCACTTTCACCACAAGATTTGATACATCTGTCAGGGATAACCCTGAATCATCATACTTAGTATGCAGATACACACAAGCTCTCAACATATCTTCTAGGATTTGATTGACTCTTTCAGTCTGTCCATCAGTTTGCGGGTGATAAGCTATGCTGAAGTTCAACTTGGTTCCCGATCCTTCTTGGACTTTCTGCCAAAATCTCGAGGTAAATTTGGTTCCTCGATCTGATACTATGGTCTTGGGGGTTCAATGTAGACTAACAATTCTAGCAATGTACAACTCTGCTAGCTTCGAACTCTGGTAGGTAGTGTTGACAGGTATAAAGTGAGATACCTTGGACGGTCTATCCATGATGACCCAGATTGAGTCATTTCCCCTACTAGAAGTAGGCAAACTGGTGATAAAGTCCATTCCGACAGAATCCCATTTCCATTCTGGAATCTGTAATGGTTGCAACAGTCCTGCGGGTCTGTGATGTTCTGCTTTGACTCTCTGATAGATATCACACTTGGCTATGTAGCTTCCGATTTCTCTCTTCATCTTGTGCCACCAAAATTGCTATTTTAAATCTTGATACATCTTCGTTCCTCCGGGGTGGATAGAATAAAGAGTATCATGAGCTTCCTGCATGATAACTTGCTTCAGCTCCAAATCTGCTGGCACACAAAGACGTCCTTTGTACCACATAACTCCTTCTTCGTCTTCGGTGAATCCAGGTACCTTTCCTGTACCAATATGATGTTTGATTCCGTCGATACTTTCATTTCCCTTCTGGGCTTCCTTGATTTGGCTAATCAAAGTGGGTTGAAGTTCAATGCTAGCTAGAAATCCTTTGCTAACAAGCTCAGTTCTAAACTGCTCCAACTCCTCATACAAACTTGGTTGCTTCTCCTTGATCATGGTGTGAGCATCTGCTACCACATTGGCTTTCCGGGGTGATAGTGAATATCAAGGTCATAATCCTTGATTAACTCTATCCATATCCTTTGCCTCATATTCAGCTCCTTCTGAGTGAAAATATACTTCAAGATCTTGTGATCTGAATAAATCTCACAACGATTTCCCATAAGATAATGATGCCATGTCTTCAATTCCAAACCTACGGCTGCTAGCTCAAGATCATGGGTCGAATAGTTCTGCTCATGCTGCTTAAGTTGCCGAGACAAATTCACGATGACTTTGCCTTCTTGCATCAATACACATCTGAGACTAATCTTGGATGCATTACAATACACATCAAACGGCTTCTTGATATCTGGCATGATCAATATTGGGGCTGAAATCAATCTCTTCTTGAGCTCTTGGAAACTGGGTTCACATTTGTCAGTCCATTCAAACTTCTTGTCCTTCTTCAACAATTGGGTCATGGGTCTAGTGATGCTCGAAAATCCTTCTACGAACTTGCGGTAATATCCTGCTAATCCGAGAAATGCACGGACTTGGGTTTGAGTGGTTGGGGCTTCCCATGCTTTGACATCTCTGATCTTGGTGGAATCAACAGCTATCCCTCCGGCAGACACAATATGTCCTAGGAATCCTACCTCTTTCAGCCAAAACTCACATTTGCTGAACTTGGCATACAACCGATGCTCTCTAAGGGTTTCAAGGATGATTCTCAAATGTTGCTCATGTTCTTCTTCTGACTTGGAGTAGATAAGGATATCATCGATAAACACAATGACAAACTTATCTAGGAAATTCATAAAGATCTTATTCATGAGATTCATGAAATAAGAAGGGGCATTGGTTAATCCAAAAGACATGACCGTATACTCGTATAATCCATAATGAGTAGTAAAGGCGGTCTTCGGAATATCCATTGCGCAAATCTTAAGTTGGTGATAACCAGTCCTAAGATCATTCTTTGAGAACACTTGGGCACTAGTCAACTGATCAAATAGATCCTCTATCTTTGGCAGTGGGTACTTGTTTTTGATAGTGACGTCATTCAGCTTTCTGTAATCGGTGCACAAATGGTTTCCTCCATCTTTCTTGTCAACGAATAACACTAGTGATCTCCATGGCGATACGCTTGGTTGAATCAAGCCTGTTGCTAACATAGCATCCAATTGCTTCTTCAATTCTACTAACTCTGAGGGGTTCATGCTATAGGGTCTCTGGGCTATGGGTCCGGTTCCGGGGATTAGTTCAATAATGAATTCAATATCCCTATCTAGGGGCATACCGGGCAATTCATCTGGGAAGACGTCGGGGTATTCACAGACTACTCTGAATTGGTCTATGGTGGGCAGGGCTAGACTCTTGTTGCACTTGAATGGACGGGGTAAGGTTTCAGATATATGCTCTACTGAGACTCTAGAACTACTGGTCATGGTGATGGCTTTCTTAGCACAGTCTATCAGTCCTTTATGCTTTGACATCCAATCCATTCCTAGTACTACTTCGAATCCTTTGGTTCCAAGTACTATTAGATTAGTATAAAAATCTATCCCATGTATTTTGATAGGTACAGCTTTGCAAATTTTTCTAGCTTTTGTAGATGAACCGGGAATTTGAACTATCATGACATGCTTCAAGTTGGTTGGGTGAATCTTACTAGTGCATGCAAATTCTTCGGTGACAAATGAGTGTGATGCTCCAGAATCAAACAACACTCTTGCTAAAACTGAGTTGACAGAAAACATACCCAGCACTACATCTGGCGCTTCTTGGGCTTCTTGGGCATTCATGTGGAAGAGACGGCCATTGCGGTTGTGAGGGTTCCCTGGGGAAAATCTTCTTCCTGGTTGAACACGACGCTGCTGTTGAGCTGGGTGAAGGAAATATGCCTGAGAGGCAATAATAAAGTTGTTATTATGTATTCCTTATATATGATAGATGTTTATTTTGCATGCTAGAATTGTATTGATCGGAAACATCAATGCATGTGTGTTTAATAAACAAAAGGGTTCCTAGTTATGCCTCTCTTATAGACTAGCTTGTTGATTAACAAGATGATCAAGGTTTCCTGATCATGGACATTAGATGTTGTTAATAACAAGGTCACAACATTTGTGAAATGATGTGATGAACATTCATCCGAAGTATAGCATTATGATCAAGTCATTATGTTTATATTGCTATAACATCATACGAAGTAATCTTTATCCTTAGACGATGAGATCATGTTAATTGCTAACACCGGAAGAGTATCTTGATAACATCAAACGCCACACCGTAACAGGGTGACAATAAAGATGGGTTCAGTACTACGAAGGTGTTATGTTGAGGCTCATGGATCAAGAGTGGAATTTGTCAATCCCGATGACGGATAGATATACTCTAGGCCCTCTTGGTGATATCACATTAAGATAGCTTGCAAGCAAGTGATGTGATCACTAGAATGTTATATCACGGGAACGAGAAAATAGTGCATGTCGGTAACAAGATCAAACTAGGTATTTGGATACCGATGATCAAATCTCGGACATGTATTATATCATGAGACAAAGGGATTAAATTACTAGCGTTAAAGGTTCTCACGATCACACAAGTCATCGTTGAATATGCAGGAGTCAGTATGGATCTCTAGGTCCCGCTTCTGATTATTGATCTTAGAGGAGTCTCAATCATGTCTGCATTATTCGCGAACCATAGGGTGACACACTTAAGAGTTACCGGACACCATTCTGGATCACATATGTTTCAGACGAAAGAATTGCAAAGCGCAGGAATTGTTTCGATAGAAACCAGAAATTGTTTCGGGTGAAA
The DNA here is from genome assembly GCA_910589775.1 of Avena eriantha. Taxonomy (NCBI): domain Eukaryota; kingdom Viridiplantae; phylum Streptophyta; class Magnoliopsida; order Poales; family Poaceae; genus Avena; species Avena eriantha. The sequence goes on along the minus strand of OU342744.1, from coordinate 279,635,941 downwards.
TTGCAGAAAGTGGTTCTGCATGTGATATTGAAATATTGCAAGGGGTTGTATGCGAATGTTTGTTAATTAAAATAATTCAAAAAATTCTGAATAAATTTAATAAAAGAGTTTTATTAAATGAGAGAGCATTAAACTTAGAGAATTTTAATGCATTTAAAGTGGGGACTTTAAAAGGGAATGTGAAGAGGCATTTTAATGTGGAGGGGTTACCACCACATGAATGGGGGAGGTGAGGGTCACCCCCATGCACCGGCCATAGAGGGGTTACCCCCCTCCTCCTATAAAAGGCCACCCTCTCCCTCCTTCCACACACCTCCTTGTGAAGGATCTCTCTCCCCCTCTAGAATTATTCCCCCATGATCTCGGATTAGCGAGATACATGTTCCCGGTGGCATTTCGTCTGGAAGGAGTTGCTGCTTCCGCTGGATCGCTGGAGCGAGGAGGTGGAGCTTGTCTGGTGGCTTGAACGTGTGTGCGAGTACGGATCAGCTGCTGAGTTGCGGCGCTCGGACTTCCACTTGATCGAGATCGGCAAGTGTACGACTAAATCAACCAAGACTCCTACTCGTTAAAAAAACTCGTTGTCTTCGAGGGTAAGTTCTCGATGGATGTATGTCCACCCGTCGCTCTGTACCTAGTAGATAGATCTTGGAGTGTAGTTCTTATCGTAGGATTTTTTTTGTTTTCTATGCTGCGGACCCAACAGTGGTATCAGAGCATGATCTATGCGTAGGTGCTTGGCACGGGTAGTACACATATGGTTATATGTGGCCGATGATGATCATGTTATATTTTGGATATTGGTGGCATAGTGGGATGAAGCGGCCCGGACCAACCTTACATGTCATCGTACATGAGACCGGTTCCACGACTGACATGCAACTAGTTTTGCTTAAGTGGCTGGCGGGTGTCTGTCTCTCCTACTATAGTCAATATCTGATTTACAACGAGTTGCTAATAACTTGGTTATCCTCGTTGTGGTTCATGTTCATGGGTGAGAATGGTTCTATCTCCGAAAGCCCTAAGCCACGTAAAACTTGCAATTGATAAATTAGAGGCGTCTAGTTTAGATCGTTGCTGGGCTAGTGTATTGATATGGTATTGTTGTAAGTAGATGCATGATAGATACTCTTACAACACATTCAACGTGTAAGTTCCATAGACCTTGGCCTTACACACAAAGGAATGATAGAGATCATACCACGATGCAAATGATAGAGATCAAATGCATGGACCATATCATCTCACTTTACACATTAGATGTTAGCATCTTATACTGCTAGTTTGGCACTTCTTGTAGCATTGTAAGATGATCCGTCATTTAGATATCAAGATAAAAATGTGTTCTTCCTTAAGTATGCACTGTTCTGTGGATCGTGTTTCGAGACATCACGTGATGATCGGGTGTACTCGAATCTATGCTTTTATTGGAACGTGTGTAAGACAGTTTTACACACGCTAATACTAAGGTTCTTACTTGGCGAGCCTAGCATGTACAGACATGGCATCGGAACACGGACCGAAAGGTTAAGCATAAGTCATATAGTTGATATGATGCCCATATAGATGCTCGCCTTTGAAGCTACATCAACTCACGTGATGATCGGACTTGGTGTAGTGGATTTGGTTCGTGTAATCACCAAAAGGACATGAGGGATGTCGTTTTTGAGTGGGAGTTCATTAGTAATTTTGATTAGTTGAACTCACTCTATCATAAACTTAGTCTAAATAAACTTTACAAATTCTGTTGTAGATGTCACCACCTGCTTTTAATTTCAATGTGTTCATGGAGAAAGAGAAACTTGCTGCGAATGGTTGCAACTTCACCAACTGGGCTATGAATTTGAGGATTCTCCTCACTGCTGCACAAAAGCAATATGTGCTAGATGCGCCGCTAGGCCCTCCACCAGCTCCTGATGCCCCTGACGAGGAAAAGAATGTCTATATGACTCGTCAGGAGGACCACAACTTAGTTCATTGCGGCATACTGTATGGGCTAGAGCCAGAACTTCGAAAGCATTTCGAAAATGGCAATGCCTTTGATACCATGGGAGAATTGAAAATGATTTTCGATACCCACGTTGCCGTAGAGAGTTATAATGCTACTGAAAAGTTCTTTAGCTGCATGATGGAGGAAAACAGCTCTGTTAGTGAGCACGTACTCAAAATGTCTGGATACGCCGATAAGCTTGTGTCCTTGGGAATAACGATTCCCATTTACTTAGGCATACCTCGTGTTCTCCAATCTCTGCCACCTAGCTACAAGAGCTTCGTGATGAACTATAATATGCAGGGCATGAAGAAGTCTCTTTCCGAGCTTCTGTCAGTGCTTAAGACTGCAGAAGTGGAGAGTAGGAAAGAACATCAAGTGTTGATGATCAATAGGACCACCGGTTTCAAGAAGGACAAGAAAGGCAAGCACACGGGAAAGAAGGGTGGCAAATCTGTTGCCGCACCTGAAAAGAAACCCTGAGCTGGCCCTAAGTCTGACACCGAGTGTTACTATTGCAAGGGGACTAGCCATTGGAAGCACAATTGCCCCAAGAATTTGGCGGACAAGAAGTCCGGCAAGGCAAACAAAGGTATATATGATATACATTTTATTGATGTGTACTTGACTAGTACTCGTAGTAGCACCTAGGTATTTGATACGGGATCGGTTGCTAATATATGTAACTCGGTTCAGGGGCTGCGGAACAAGTGACAACTAGCAAGGGATGAGGTCAGGATGCGGGTCGGCAATGGATCAAGAGTTGATGTGATCTCCATAGGGACACTACCTCTCCATATGCCATCGGGATTAGTTATAAACCTAAATAATTGTTATTTGGTGCCTGCACTGAGCATGAACATTGTATCCGGATCGTGTTTGATGCAAAGTGGTTATTCCTTTAAATCTGAAAACAATGGTTGTTCGATTTATAAGAATGATATCTTTTATGGTCATGCACCTGTGTTGAATGGTTTATTTCTATTGGATCTCGATAGTAGTATTACGCATATTCATAATGTTGATGCTAAAAGGATTAAACTTGATAATGATATATCTACATATATGTGGCACTGCCATCTAGGTCATATTGGCATTAAACGCATGAAGAAACTCCATTCCGATGGACTTTTGGAATCACTTGATTTTGAATCATTTGATACATGTGAGCTATGCCTTATGGGCAAGATGACTAGAACGCCGTTTTCCGGTTCAATGGAACGGGCGATAGATTTATTGGAAATCATACATACTGATGTGTGTGGACCAATGAGTGTGTCAGCGCGAGGTGGATATCGTTATTTTGTTACTTTCACGGATGATTTAAGTAGATACGGGTATATCTATTTGATGAAACACAAGTCTGAAACCTTTGAAAAGTTCAAGGAATTTCAGAATGAAGTGGAAAATCATCATAATAGAAAGATCAAATTTCTTTGGTCTGACCGTGGAGGTGAGTATCTAAGTTACGAGTTTAGCACACACATGAAAGAGTGAGGAATAGTTTCACAACTCATGCCTGCCGGAACACCACAACGTAATGGTGTGTCGGAACATCGTAATCGTACTTTATTGGATATGGTTCGATCTATGATGTCTTTGAGTGACTTCCACTATCATTTTGGGGTTTTGCACTGGAAACAACTACATTCACTTTAAATCGGGCACCATCTAAATCCGTTGAAACGACACCGTATGAATTATGTTTGGAAACAAACCTAAGCTGTCATTTCTTAAAGTTTGGGGATGTGATGTTTATGTGAAGAAACTTCAGCCGGATAAACTCGAACCCAAAGCGGAAAAATGCGTCTTCATAGGATACCCTAAGGAAACGATTGGGTGTACCTTCTATCACAGATCCGAGGGCAAGGTTTTTGTTGCCAAGAATGGATCCTTTCTTGAGAAGGAGTTTCTCACGACAGGTGTAAGTAGTCGGAAGGTAGAACTCGAAGAGATTATTGAACCTTCTCTTCATGAAATGGCGAGTAGCGCAGCACCGGAAGTTGTTTCGGAGTTGACTTCACCTAATGAAGAGAGAGCTAATGATATTGATCATGAAACTCCGAAAGAGGACACTACCGAACCTCGCAGGTCAAGTAGGACACGTGCAACTCCTGAACTGTACGGCAATCCTGTTGTGAATTTCATGGTTGATGAAATGGATGACCCTGTGACGTATGAAGAAGCGATGATGAGCCCGGATTCCAACAAATGGCTAGAAGCCATGAAATCCGAGATGGAATCCATGTACGAGAACCAGGTTTGGACCTTGGTGGACTTACCTCACGATCGAAAGGCCGTTGAGAATAAATGGATTTTCAAAAGAAAAACTGATGCTGATGGTAATGTGACCATCTATAAGGCTCGACTTGTCGCAAAGGGGTTTCGAAAAATTCAAGGAGTTGACTACAATGAGACATTCTCTCCCGTAGCGATGCTAAAGTCGGATAGGATTATGTTAGCAATTGCTGCATATTTCGATTATGAAATATGGCAGATGGATGTCAAAACTGCGTTCCTCAATGGTAATATTGAAGAAGAGTTGTATATGATACAACCTAAGGGTTTTTTTCGATCCTAAGGATGCTAATAAGGTATGCAAACTTCAGCGATCCATCTATGGAGTAAAGCAAGCATCCCGGAGTTGGAATCTCCGCTTTGATGAGGTGATCAAAGAGTTTGGATTTATCCAAACTTATGGAGAGGCTTGTATTTACAAGAAAGTGAGTGTTAGCAATGTGGTATTTCTGATATTATATGTGGATGACATATTATTGATTGGAAAGGATATAGATCTTTAAAACAGTGTTAAAAGTTATCTAAACAGCAAATTTTCGATGAAAGACCTTGGTGAAGCGTCATATATATTAGGCATTAAAATCTATAGAGATAGATCAAGGCGCCTAATTGGGCTATCGCAGAGTACATACCTTGATAAAGATATTAAATAAGTTTAATATGGACGGAAGTAAGAAGGGGTTCTTACCTATGTTGCAAGGCAAGACATTGAGCAAGACTCAAAGTCCGGCTATGGCGGAAGAAATAGAGATAATGGATAAGATCCCCTATGCCTCGGCCATAGGATCTATTTTGTATGCCATGCTATGTACAAGACCAGATGTGGCACATGCTATTAGTTGACTAGTAGGTACCAATCTGATCCAGGTTCGGAACACTGGATAGCGGTCAAGAACATCCTCAAGTACTTTAGAAGAACTAGGGATATATTTCTTATATACGGAGGTGAAGAAGAGCTAGTCGCTAAGTGTTATGTCGATGCTAGCTTTGACACCGATCCGGATGACTCTAAGTCTCAATCCGGATACGTATTTCTCTTGAACGGAGCAACAATTAGTTGGAGGAGTTCCAAACAACCTGTGGTGGCTGGATCAACGACGGAGGCGGAATATGTTGTTACTTCAGAAGTGGCGCAAGAAGCGGTTTGGATGAAAGAGTTCATTATGGAACTAGGTGTGGTTCCTAGTGCATTGGACCCAATGGTGATCTATTGTGACAACAATGGAGCCATAGCCAACGCCAAGGAACCGAGGTCTCACAAGAATTCCAAGCATATTAAGCGCCGGTTTCACTCCATCCGTGAGCATGTCAAGGATGGAGATCTAAAGATTTGTAAAGTACACACGGACCTAATTGTAGCAGATCCATTGACTAAAGCTCTCCCTAGGGCAAAACATGATCAACACCAGAACTCCATGGGTGTTAGATTTATCACTATGTGAACTAGATTATTGTCTCTAGTGCAAGTGGGAGACTGAAGGAAATATGCCCTGAGAGGCAATAATAAAGTAGTTATTTTGTATTCCTTATATATGATAGATGTTTATATTGCATGCTATAATTGTATTGATCGGAAACATCAATGCATGTGTGTTTAATAAACAAAAAGGGTTCCTAGTTATGCCTCTCTTATAGACTAGCTTGTAGATTAACAAGATGATCAAGGTTTCCTGATCATGGACATTAGATGTTGTTAATAACAAGGTCACAACATTTGTGAAATGATGTGATGAACATTCATCCGAAGTATAGCATTACGATCAAGTCATTATTTTTATATTGCTATAACATCATACGAAGTAATCTTTATCCTTAGACCATGAGATCATGTTAATTGCTAACACCGGAAGAGTATCTTGATAACATCAAACGTCACACCGTAACAGGGTGACTATAAAGATGGGTTCAGTACTACGAAGGTGTTATGTTGAGGCTCATGGATCAAGAGTGGAATTTGTCAATCCCGATGACGGATAGATATACTCTGGGCCCTCTCGGTGATATCACATTAAGATAGCTTGCAAGCAAGTGATGTGATCACTAGAATGTTATATCACGGGAACGAGAAAAGAGTGCATGTCAGTAACGAGATCAAACTAGGTATTTGGATACTAATGATCGAATCTCGGACATGTATTATATCATGAGACAAAGGGATTAAATTACAAGCGTTAAAGGTTCTCACGATCACAGAAGTCATCGTTGAATATGCAGGAGTCAATATGGATCTCCAGGTCCCGCTTCTGATTATTGATCTTAGAGGAGTCTCAATCATGTCAGCATTATTCGTGAACCGTAGGGTGACACACTTAAGAGTTACCGGACACCATTTTGGAGCACATATGTTTCAGATGAAAGAATTGCAAAGCGCATGAATTGTTTCGATAGAAACCGGAAATTGTTTCGGGTGAAATTGCAGAAAGTGGTTCTGCATGTGATATTGAAATATCGCAAGGGGTTATATGTGAATGTTTGTTAATTAAAGTAATTGACAAAATTCTGAATAAATTTAATAAAAGTGTTTTATTAAATGAGAGAGCATTAAACTTAGAGAATGTTAATGCATTTATAGTGGGGACTTTAAAAGGGAATGTGAAGAGGCATTTAATGTGGAGGGGTTACCACCACATGAAAGGGGGAGGTGAGGGGTCACCCCCATGCGCCAGCCATGGAGGGGGTACTCCCCTCCTCCTATAAAAGGCCACCCTCTCCCTCCTTCTTCCACACACCTCCTTGTGAAGGATCTCTCTCCCCCTCTAGAATTATTCCCCCATGGTCTCGGATTAGCGAGATACATGTTCCCGGTGGCATTTCATCTGGAAGGAGTTGCTGCTTCCGCTAGATCGCTGGAGCGAGGAGGTGGAGGTTGTCCGGTGGCTTGAACGTGTGTGCGAGTACGGATGCGCTGCTGAGTTGCGGCGCTCGGACTTCCACTCGATCTTGAGATCGGCAAGTGTACGACTACATCAACCATGAGTTACTAACCGTTAACAAAACTCGTTGTCTTCGAGGGTAAGTTCTCGATGGATGTATGTCCACCCGTTGCTCTGTACCTAGTAGATAGATCTTGGTGTGTAGTTCTCATCGTAGGAAATTTTTTGTTTTCTATGCTGCGGACCCAACACTGGGGCATTCACATTGGCAGTGGCTGCAGTCTTCTTGGGGCACTCATTGGAATAGTGACCCTTCACTCCACACTCGAAACAAGTGATCTGAGACTTGTATTTCGCTGCCACGAGCACAACATTGCTTCCAGTTCTGGGTGCAATGTTGTTGTTGTTGTTGCTCTTGGGAGGTGCACGGTTGAAATTGCTGGTGTTGTCGGGGTTATTGTTGTTTCCTCCGGACTTCACATTGCCTCCGCTACGGTTAGGGTAGCTTGGGCGAGACATTGGGGTTCGGTTGTTTCTTGGTGCATATCCTGCAGACAGGTTGGGACGGTACGTCTGGTGACTGTTGGATCTAGCCTTGTGTATCATACGACGTTTGCAGTTGTCGTTGGCTTGGTTAATCTTCCCTTCCATCTGAATGGCAGAGTCGACTAGATCTTCTATATCCTCAAAGAGGATGTTGACTAGGACAATCTGCATCTCATCATGCAGTCCGTTGAGGAATCTCTCCTTCTTGTTGGCCTCCGTGTTGATCTCATCAGGTGCATACCTGGCTAGGGACAAGAAACTGTCACGGTACTCAACTACAGTCATTCTACCTTGTTTCAACTCTCTGAATTGATTGTTGCACTAAGGGACAGAACTAAGTCTAAGTTTAAAAACAAAAAACCTAATTTGAATCACAAGGCCAGCGCGGGAAACAAAATGGTCCGGCCTAGCGGTGCTCCGCGGCGTAGAGGGCTGCTGACAGGGGGTCCCGCCTGTCATTGACTCTTTAATCGCGAAGCGATACGGGACGATCTGGGCGCTACGATTAGAACATAGATGAACAGTCCACAGTCGTCGTCGACGACGGACTCGTCGCCGGCGAGACCGAACCCTAAACGGCCGGTGGGGGTCTATTGGGGACGTACCAGGGCTCTAGCTAGTGCGGCGAGGTGGGCAAACGAACTGGTGAACAACAGCGAGCTCAGGTGAAGTTGCGGCAGGGCTGAGGTGGACGAAATCGACGGGGACTTCTCCTCCTCATAAGCGGCTACCTCTGGTGGAATTCCGGCGATGTGCGGCTCGAGCGGCTCTGGCGAGAGAGGGGAAATGGTCAGTGGAGAGAGGGGAGTGGAATGGTGTGAAGAGATGGTGCTGGGGTGGCCTCCTTATATAGGCTCGACGAAGGGACCGACGGGTGTGGGCTGGCGTCTCCGGCGAGGGCGGTATAGAGGGTTACCAGCATGGGCGAGGTAGGCGGACGGTGGGCGGTCTGCTAGCGGTCAGCTACGGCGCAATGGCGCGGCTAGGGGCGGTGGCATGTGGTCGGGGGCTTCACGCGCTCTGGGAGACAGAGGCGGTGCTCGACAGTGATCATGGCGACTGTGGGTCGCACAGCGGTGCCCGGCCGTGTGTGGCGGGTCGCTGGGTTCAGGGCTTGGTCTGTGGCGTGCTGGCGACGATCGCGCTCTGGCATGCGCTGTGCACGGCGTAGAGAGAAAGGGCGGCGAGGCTGTGTAGTGGTCCAGTGGCTGGGGTTGATCGAGGGGTGGACCGTGGGCGGCGGTGAGGTCACGCCTCACTCCCTGGAGCGGCGGAGAGGGGCTGGTGGTTGCTTGTGGCCGGTGCACGCTTGGCCGGCGAGCATGGCGTCGGGACGGCATGGCACTGGCGCCAGGGGATAAAGATAGGATTGGTTTTGGTCTGGTTGGACCTGGGGGAGACCAGAGTGATCAATGCACACCAATTGGCTCGACAAGATTAGCTCCAAAACAGTAATAGTTAGGCCATAATCATTCTGCTTACAAGGTGTTCGATCAGATGGCCGCATGAACAAAATATTTGAATTTTGAGCTGATTTTTGGTGGAGTGGTGTAACTTATGATTGAGCATCTAGGTTTGCTTGGGATTTTGAAATGGAGTTCATTTGGGTGGTTTTTGAGTTAGTGTGATCTATACATATGAACTAGATTCAATTTTCAAATGTCATTTAAAAATAGAGTTTGAATGTTTTCGGTAGATCACAAAGTGGGCCTTGGCACATCACTACTTGTACTACCAAGGGGTGCAAAGAACCACAATTGTCTCTGTTGGCATTTGAGTCCTCGGAACACCCAAAGTGTCCTAGTTAGTTAAAATGGCACAAATGACCATTTCTTATTTTATTCTTTTTGATTTCTTTTTCTTTAGGATTTTTTTGGGAATGATCTAGATGATGTTTAATTCACCTTAGAATCATTTTACAACCAATGGATCACTCAAACATGGCAATTCAAAACAACTCCTAATTTACATGCACACACATATGAATGCTTAATTCTTTTTAAATGGAAAAGTTTTTGTTAACCCTAAATTGGGTAGATTTGATCTTGATTCACTTTGGATTAAGTTTTGGGATGTTACAAACTAGCCGTGGAAAGTTGTGTCCGTAGGAGCTAGATTTGCCAGGGACCAATTCATTGCCTGTAGGGCTTTGGCGTAGATGAGATTGATGTTGCTCCCTGCATCCAAGAAAATCTTGCTCATGTCGAACCCGCCGATTTGTGCTTCCACTATTAAGGCTGACTGACCCGGTCGTGGTACCTGAAGCGGGTGATCGGCTCTACTAAACCTGATTTCTTGTTTTGACTAGTGGAGATACTCGGGGGTAGGAGGTGGTACTGTTACTACCAAATTTACTTGTCTTGTAATCAACTTCTGTGTCCTGTTATAGGGCTATCCTTTCTGGATCATCGACAATGCTCCTTTTTACCTAGGGTACTCATCTTCTTGGTTTATTGTGTTTTGCGGCTTCCCTACTAGTAGATGCACCGACGGCGGTGGTGGTGCACCGATGGCCAAAGTGCCAGGTGCAGTGGTGTAACCTCGGTTTGTTGCTTCGGTTGCCTTCATTGCATAGCTCTTGCATCTTTAGAAATGTTAGGCAATCCTTCATGAGATGATTGGATCGCCTTTTTCCCGTTGAGTCAACTTAAAAGTGCATATTGCAGGGCCCTTCCAATATTTGCACTGCAGACATTGGTGGGTCTCGATTTCTTGGCTGGTATCGCTGCTATGGCTGGCTTCCATCGACATCGTCCCTACTGCTATGATACCCATTGTTGTAATCGTCGCTTCTTTGGTTGTCCCCTCCGTAGAAACCAGCTGTGACATAGCTTGGTCCGTTGTATCCATTGTTGCTTCATCGTCTTCTGTCGTTATTGCTCCTATCCCTGTCTTCTTCGGGTGAATGGGATCGGTTATTGTGTACCGCGTCTTCTCTGTCGGTCCATCGATTAGCCATGTCCATCAGCTATGGGATCTTCTTGGGCTTGACTCGTCCCATTCCTTCGATGAATTCTTGTCGCTGAAGGCTATCATTGAAGGCGTCGATTTCCCTTTCGTCGGATATAGCCTCAGACGAGTATTTTATAATGTTCCACCACTAGATAAAGGCTCGTATTGGTTCTCCAGGATTTTGCCTGCATGCTTGTAATTGTTCTAGAGACACAAGTCACTTGAATGTGGAGTGAAAATTTCAAATGAATTTGTCCTCATTATTGTTCCAGCTACTGATGGAATCTTCAGGTAGCTGTCTTAGCCATGACTGAGCATCGCCGGTTAGATGCAGCTGCAGGCTCTGGATTGCTGTGGCCTTGGAGCCACCCTGTAGTTTGATAGGTTCTAAATAATCTGCCAACCAAGCTTCAGGTTCTTGGAGACCTTCGTACTTCTGAAAATCATGAGGAAGTTTGAAGTCCTTTGGCACCGGAGTTTTGTGAACCCGTCGGGTAAAGCAACTAGCTCCACATAGTTCATATTCGTCCTTGCTTTCACCATCATAATATCTTTGGCTGCTACGCACTTCTCTAGATATGTCGATCCTATGATACGTAATTTTGTCTCTTGTGTCGTTTCGCGGCTCGGAGCCCGAAAAGTGCACCCAATGTGGCGACCGTGATTGTCGGGTGTGCCCCACCTGCTGAGGGCTGCTGCGACGGTGTGGGGATCTATCGGGTTGTCATGTAATTCCTTGTTCTACTTGTGCGAGATATGCTCCTACCATGTCGAGGTTCATTAGAGAGGAGCGATGGAGAGCCACACGGGGATCGTCGGGTGCGGGTTGAGTTGTGAGCAGGTACGTTTGTGCAGCTACAATTGTGGCTTGGGCTATTTCTATTTTGATGTGTCCTGTTGGATCTACTGACATGAATGATAAATCAAGGTCTCGTGTCAATTCGTTTCTTTTAGCTTCGGGGATATTCTGCAATTGTGAGGTTCCTCTCCTTGGTTGTGCTCCTCCGGTTACGCTTCCTGATCCTCGGGTAGAGCTTAGCTGGGCCTACCAAAGGCTAGATTTGTCAGCTAGTCCTTTTCTTTTGTCGAGCCGCCTCTGCATCCTTAGGAAGTCTCTATTTTTGTGATGAAGCAGCTATTGGTATGCTGGTAAATCTTCGTGCGTGGCTTCGACTGTCATTGGAACTATGCCTGAAATTGCTTCCCTTGCTTTTTGTCATGCTTTGGCTGGTAGCCGGAGAGTTTGCCGCTCGACTCTACATGGTTCTTCACTTCTCGGGATTATGCGGTTGTTCGTCGGGTCTCATTCGTTTCCACGATTTCCTTCGTTTGCATGATCTCCTGCATTATCGTTCGACAAAATATCATCGAGGTGAAAGATAGGGTTACCGTTGGAGTCCTGGTGAGTTGAGGCATCCCCGATGATCACGCACACTTGGTGTTGGGTTATGTATGAACTGGTGACATCGTTGTCGGATCCGAGGGAGACACTGTCCGGGGGATCAGTAAAGTCTAGTAGTTTCCGCTCTAGGTAAATTTCGGCCATCCTAATTCAAAAGTTGATAGTTTCACCACTTTCTTCGAGTTCCGCGTTTATCGGACTTGATCCATGTGGTGTAGTTGGCTGGAGGTCTAATCCAAAGGAGTGATTGTCATCAAGACCATCAAGATCCCCTAGATCTGTTGTGTTTTTATTGTTTTCTTTAGCTTTATCAGCATACAACGTGGCTTCTGCGGATGATCCGACAAATGATGCAGTTATCGCTGTAGGTGCAGATTTTTCAACCGATAGACCCAATGAGATTGGAGCCGAAAGGTGCGGTGATTTTTCAACCGACATGCATATGCAAACACAAACATACGCTACTCTGCTCAGCAGTAGTTAGCAGCACACGACCATCCTTCACTATAGGATCCGGTCTCTTTGCCGTGTGTCTGAAAGACACGGCAAAGACGTGATAACCACGACAAAGGCACTGCCATGAGTTAGCGCATGGCAAAGAATGCACGGCAGCGTTCAATTCCCGGGAAACACAGCAAAGTAAAGTAGATAACAGGCACTTCGTGCCCAGATGACATGCCTGGTCTTTGCCGTGTGGCTCATTGTTGCTATGTGCTGGAGGCGTTGCCGTGTGCCACGTCTTTGCCATGTGGCCCTTCGTTGCCGTGAGTCAGCCTTTGCCGTGTGCCTTCTTCATAAACCTCATGGAAGAGAGGATCTTCAGGACCTGTACGTTGCACAAATGGGCACCACTAGTGTCTTTGCCATGTGCATGTGACATACACACGGCAAAGATCCCAACATTTTTTTCATTTTTTGCTGTTTCTACTCAATCCCTACAGTTTAAACACAATATATATAGAATTTTGTCTGGTATATAACTAGATCCAATATACAGGGAACAACAAACACCATATACCACACATATCCCTAGCAACATAGATAGAGTCCATACAAGTTCATAGAGTCCACACGAGTCCATGATATACAAGTTCATACATAGAGTCCACATATAGGCCACAACATCCACCATTCCACATGTAGGACACAATAAGTCCATAATACATGCACATCCTACAAGTTTAAAAGAAAAGTCATGAGACCCACAATTCATATGACAAGTAAATAACAATGCTAAAACATGATAGAGATCCACAACTTTCCAATCACAAGTAAAGGAAGAATGTTCTAAATTTTGACAAGGAATTGTTCAAGCGACATGGCATGGATAAATTATCACAACTACATGGATTTCTACAAGTGACATGGCATGACTCAATTTTCTACAAGTCTAATGGCATGGCTACATTTTCAACAAGTGATGAATGTAGAAGAACTAACCTTGATGGTACCTAACATTGTCAGTGTCCTTGTCCACCTCCTTCTCCTTCTCCTACAAGGTCAAAATAAAAAATCATGAGATTGCAACATTTTTCAACAAGTGGCATGTCATGGCTAACATTTTCATAATAACATGGAATTCTACAAGTGACATGGCATTGCTATATTACATTGACATTGTATTCTACAACCTAGAAGTGCATTAGGCACAAGTGTAGGAGAACTCACCTAGAAACTATGTCAGGCTCCAGATGATGTTCAGATCGGTGAGGGTATGAGGAGTCATCGAGCTCTCACCGGACGGTTCCTGGATGGGCGGCATGTTTGATCCACTCGCCAACTGACCTGGTAAGTACCCGGGTAACTACAACATGGGGAATATATTGCGAGCATTAAACAATAGGACAAGAGAACATAAGATGGAGATATTAAGTTAACCACTTACCCACGAGAAGGCGAAAGGAGTAGTAGGAATACTCCCTGATGGAGCATTTAGAAGCTGCTGGTTCACAAACTAGCTCATCATCTGGTGCTGCTGCTACATTTGCGCCTGCTGCTACTAGTGCTCCTTAAGCTACTACTCTAGCTGCGCCTACCGCTGCTAGTACACCTCTCAGATTATTTGTTCCCTTGCTTCCATCTCCGCTACATTGTGTCCCCGTGATTTCATTAACATTGGAATGGAAAACATGTACTTAAGTGTAGAGGACCGAGGAAGAACATACCCGTAAGTAGTCGATAGTTAGATCTAAAGCCTGTGGGTGGGTCTGTACCTGAGGCACGCCACCCTTACAACCGCGACGGGCCTGGAGTAGAGATGGAATGGTCATTGGGTCGACGAACCCGTCACCAATCCATAGGTGGCCATGCTTCAGGCCTTGTCCCGCCAACACCAGAACCTTGGGGTCAAACTCCTCGGTGAGTGGATCAGAGTTCTCACCGTGCTTCTCCTTGTACCCCGTGATGTACGTCGTACACCAGACCTCGGATACATTGTTGACCGACACGGACCCCGTCTTAGGATGCGGCATCTTCCTGGTCTTCATCTTTTGATAAAGGCCAAATAAGCTTGGCTTCACGCCGATTGCAATTTCCTGTGAAAGAGAGCATGTAATTAAGTGAAGGGGGACACCCTTGCGGAGTAAACAATAACATGAAAGCAAAGAATGAAGGAAGCATTTTCTCACCTCTCTTTGGATGTGAAGGACGAGGGGGTACTTGGGGCATGTGAAGGGCGAGGGGGGGGGGGCTTGGATATGTGATCCACCTCCCATCTCGTACCGCTTCTTCTTTGCGTCCTCGCGCTTCTGGAGGTACTTGGGGCATGTCCACTACATTACCATCGCCAAAAAGCACTGTCTGTCGCTACCGACATTCTGAGGAGGGTTCTATGTACACACGATACACCCATTAGTACAACATAAACTACATGGCGGTCAAAAAATAATCACAGAAATGCAACTACCTGCAGGTACTGCCACAATGCCATGAGCGTTTACCGAGCCTTGTCCTTATCCATCCAAACATTGCGGTCGACGTGCCAGTCACGGACGCACTGAACACGTGCCTTGTAGTGCATGCTAGTCATCCTCCTCTTGCACATCTCATGTAGGACCGCATCACATAGCCTTTCACGACCAGTAACCTTCGTGAAGTATCACTAAAACCATGCACATAGGTAAGCAAGGGGCCAAAGCCATTAGTGCAACTATACTGTCAACCTCGGAGTGTTTGAATGCTGAGAAGTCAAATGTCACATACCCCGAAAAGCTGTACAACCACCTCCTACATGTTGTCACAATCGGTGTCCAGATCCGGGGCATAGCTATAGTGCTTCCAAATCCAAGCTACGTCAACGCCACCACTAGGAAGATCAACAAGCCCAGGGAAATTGTGCCTAAGAAGGCCTCCAAGGATGTTCACATAGCCTTATCCGGGATGACGACTCGGATCCTCATAGATGAACGAACTGCACAATGAAAAGCCAAAATTAGTATGTATGTGATGAAAATTTTGATAATGATGAAATTTTCTTAATGAAAAGCCAAAATCAGCATTTACCTCTTTCCAGCGGACACGAGAACAACATTGCTATAGGGCCATGATTTTAGCTTGGGGAGTCTCGTTATCCCACGCTTATACGGTTTCTTGTCATGTGGCTTCAGCTTTTCGAAGGGTGGCACGTACTCCTCCTCTGTTGGTAGTTCCCAAACGAGGTTGTCGTCAGCCTCAAACGGTAAACCCCCATCCCCTCATGCTTCGAGTGGTCCTCCAAGTCCCCCTCCTGCTCGTACTCCCCACCCTCCTCCTGCTCGTCCTCCCTGCCCTCCTCCTGCTCCTCGTGCTTCTCACCCCCTGCTCCACCTCAGCGTCATCAGCATCCTCCTCATCCTCGGCTGGGAGTAGGGGTGGGCTAGGAGGAGAGGTGCTAGGATCCCGCCTCCCACGCTGCTGGGGAGGGCACGGTGGAGGACTAGCATGCCGATGCTGAAGCTTTCGAACCACTCGGATTTGTCACAAGGTCTACCAAGCAATATTAGTGAAAGCAACAATAATGAATATATGAATATTAGTGAAAGCAACAATAATGTAAATAGATGAACATTAGTAAAAGTAACAAATAGCATAGAGTTCTGATAAACATAGCACATAGTTCTTACAAATAAACTAGCTCGACAATCACTATTACACAGATTTATTACAAAAAGGCTAGACTCACAATTACTACTATATAGATCAGAAGCTATGTCAACATTGTAATTGGACCACATGTTTCATCATTGCTATCAGGCTCGTTGCACCAATAATTATCAATGAAACCTGGAGGTGGTCCCTTTGGATCGAGGTCAATGCCTACTTTGAACACCTCTAGCAAACTCACCTCTTGCTTGTCACGAACATCCTCAGTTTCATTTTCTACATTGTCTTCCTCCATGCCCGCATATTCTTCTTGTTCATCGTGCACGACCATGTCATCATCGGCCAGCAAGTCAACAATGAAAAACCGGGGAGCCCTTCTTCCTGATCAAACCCGTCATCCTTTGTTGAGGGGTCTACACGGAAGTAATCGTCCTTGTTTGGCGGGGGCAGCCTATTGTGTGAAGGTACCGTCATCAAAACATCCCATCCCTATAGACGTTTTGTCAGGTATTTGCACGGGTATGGGAGATAGTATACTTGGAAGGATTGGGTAGGAAAAATGTACACATCCTCTCCCTTATAAATGGAGCTTCTTTCAACTTTGACCAATCCAATTTCAGGATGCCGTCTCACCCGACGTGGGTTAAACCAATGACATTTGAATTCAACGGGATTTAGGCCTTTGTCAAACCTGTAATTCAGCTCCTATATACCCTCGACTCTTCCATAGTAATGGAGTCCATCATCACCTTTACATACCACCCCTCTATTTATTGTCTTCCAGTTGGGCCAGTTTGTTGTGTATTCATGGGTATGAAATCGATACCCGTTCATGTCATAAGCATTGAACGTGTGGACGGAATGGTTAAAGCCCCTGGCAATTTTTCTTAGCTCGGGATTCATCTCTTTGTTGGGTCTTGCCTACAAGTTTAGCACGAGAAGTTTAGAACGAGAAATGACCAATGAATGTCAGTAGTGCAAGCAAAGTTGGATAGAATAGTACCAAACCACAGAACCAACTAATCAAACCAAAACCACCACCCTTATCAAAAAGATCCTTGGATTCTTCCGGGGTAGGACTCTTGTGGGTATACCTCCAATGTTTACGAGTGAATTGTCTATACCAATGTAAATAGGAAGAGTTAGCCACAAACATACGAGCTAATGTCTACGAATAACTAAATGGTGATCACTTACTCGATGTACGACTTCACTTCCTCCATGGTGTTCAAGACATATGAATGGATGAAATCATGTCCCGCTCATGTATATTTGTTTTGTAGCTCTTTGAGCCACTTGACTTGCCACCAAGCCCTACGAAGATGCTAAGCTTGGGTACATATTCAGTGTTGGCGGGATTGTAACGAAGGACTGGGTTGTGCTTTGTAGGAATGTTGGGATCATAGTGCTTAGTGGTGAAGTTTGCCACCTCCTCGTTAAGGACTGCCTTGGCAATGGATGCTTCGATCTTGCATTTATTGCCTGTTTTTTGACTCTCTCGGGCGGAAACTACCAACAGCCCCACACAGGCCCCCCTTAGAGCCTCCTCCGCGAGGTGCAAGATCATATGTTGCATCGGATTAAAGAACCCTGGCGGAAGGAGCCTCTCTAGATCACAAAGCAACTCGGGTGCCTATTCATGTAGCTTCTAAACCACTTTAGTGTCTAACTCCCTAGAACAAATCTAGCAGAAGAAAAAGCTCAACCTCGACAACACTTGCCAAGTCTCATCATCGACATATACTTGAATCATCACTGGCATTATCCGCTCAAGCCATACATGGTATTCATGACTCTTAAGCCCTTGTACTCGCAATGTTTGCATGTTCCCACCCCTCATCCAGTTGGCTGCGTACCCATCATGGAAAACAAACATTATGCGATCCACTAGAAAATATCCCTTTTTTGGGGCTTTGTTGGGTAGAATGGAGCCTTTGGCTTAGTCCACCCTTTTTTGGCACCATCAGGTGGCTGCATGTTCAACTTTGGCCTATCGCAGCATTTTTCTTGATCAATTCGAGCCTTGGTGTTATCCTTCGTCTTCTCAATATCCATGATTGTGCTCCAAAGGGCCTCGCTGATATTCTTTTCGGTGTGCATTACATCAATGTTATGCAGGAGCTCGAGATCCTCAAAGTAAGGGAGCTTATGTAAGCATGGTTTGTGGGTCCATTGGTGCGTCTCACCATATCACAGGAAACAATTCCCATCGGGGCTAGGCTGGAGAGCTTCTAACTCAGCCTTGATTTCATGTCCGGTCTTCAGAAGTGGCTTTGGGTCATGGACAACACGGACTTTCTTGAAACTCCTTTTATCATTCCTGTATTTATGATTCTCCTTAAGGAACTGTCGAGTTTCATCAAAGCAGGAATAGTTTCCTCCCTTATCAAGATAGAAGAAAGTCACAGCCTGCCTACACACCGGGCAAGGTCACTTCACATGTGTACACCACCCGCAAAACAAAGCACGTCCTAGTAGGTCATGCAGGGATGTGTGGTACCAGACATACATATTGAAGTGCTACTTCTTTGCTGCGTCGTATGTTTGGATCCCGCGACCTTCCCAGCCATGAAGCAAGTCATCCACCAGCGGTTCCATGTACACGTTCATGTTCTTACCAGGGTATTTTGGCCCTGGTATTATCATCGACACAACCATATTCTCTGATCTCATGTAGACGCCAGGGGGAGGTTCAGGGGAATAACGAACACTAGACAACAACTGTATACTGCAGCCGACATACCATATGGATTGAACCCATCGGTCGATATCGCAACTGCTATGCTCCTTGAGTCACCGGCTTTTAGTGGATATTTAATGACAAAGTTCTTACATGCACTACCATCTGATGGATGTATCATCTTTTTGAGGTATATGTTCCCTTATATAGGCCATTACATCTCTTGGGTAGTATCCTCGTTCATGAAGAGCCACTGGATCCTCAGTAGGACTGGAAGATGCTGAAGGTTCTTCTATGCAACCACGGTCTGCCTTCTGACCACCACCATTAGGCTCAACCTCTGAGAACCTAGAGGATTTGCAATGGATGCAATAATTCGTGTCGGCATGCTCCTTTGTGAATAGCATGCATCCCTTTGGACAAGCGTGTATCTGCTGAGATGACATCTTAAGGTCACTGAGCAATTTGGTTGAATAGTAGAAGTTCTGCGGCAAGAGGTGCCTTTTTGAGAGAATGCTGCCAACAACGACCAAAATTTCATCAAACCCATCTCTGCATAAGTTCCTGTGGCACTTGAAGGCCATAAGGCGAGCGATGGCATCTAGTTGGGTTACATCTGTATTTACATGTAGGAGTTTCTATGAAGCAAACAAAGCCTCGTAGTACTTCTTTGTGTTTATCTCGGGCTCCTCACTTGTCTCCGCATCCTGAGGTGTCATCGCCTCTAATGAGAGCTTTCAGGCACATTACCATTATCCAAGTTTTCTAAGCACTTATCAAACCCAATATCATATTCTCCCTAGGCAGAATTTGCCGCACCTCCATCCTAGCATGTTTGGATAACTTTTCTCCATGGAAAGTCCACGTCTGGTAGGACGGTGTAATCCCGAACTTGTGTAGGTGAGTACTCATAGTTTTCTTGTCCTGTGGTCTTTCATTAGCACACTTTCTACAAGGGCAAAAAACTGTTCTATGTCTGCTAGGGACATCAAATGCCCTATTCGCGAACTGCTCGGTCTTTTCTCCCATTCCTGAGTATAGTTCCACTGAGTGGTTCTACCATCATACATCCACTCACGATTATGCATTCTCTAATCAGCACCAAAACAGACAAACACAATGCTTATTTTACATGGCATTAAATATATCTGGTATTAGTTCGATTGATTTTAATAAATACAGATTTTACGGCATACACACACTTATCTCTCTAATAGGTAAAGAGGATCCCATAAACCACCGGATCTGTAGATTGAGTACATTTTCCCTGCTCTACTCTGATTCGAGACAGAATATCGGCAACACCTCCCCGCTGCTCTCCTGATACACATCTCGACAAAAGCCGAGAGGGATGTGCATCCGGGGAACAATGGGGAGGCGCTACCGAAATCCTGACTCGGACCGGAGTAGAACAAGGAAAACGTACCCAAATATGCATCCGCCGACTATCCCGATAAATGCCGTAAGAGTTATGGTTCAAAATATGCGAGACTACTAATGCATATTTATCCAGGTAACTCTTATGGCCGGGAAGAGATGCCTAGGTAACGTGACAAACTTGGTGATCTAGACACGAAATATAACCTAGGTATAAGAGAGGCAAAATGATTCTCACCCTCGAAGCGTGATCGACGCCAGCAAAGAAGACCAACAACCCTTCGGCGAAATCCCCTCCGATGATGGTCCCCCCTCTCAAACTCAACCCACATCCTGCACAATATGCACGAAAATTACCGATTATATTGCGAAACCCACATCTTGCTAAATACAGACATATTTCTAAATCCACCTACATTGCATACACGTGACAATATAATTAACAATATACAAAAAACCATAATACCCTAAATATGCACATTATATTGAAAAAATAAATTTCCTAAATACCCTAATACCTACTATTTAACAATAACATAAAATTTCCTAAATACCATCTAATCTAATACCTAATATGTGACCAACTGAAAAAGGGGGAAAATGAACTTACAGAGGAGGAGCTCATCGGCTGAGAGGATGGGGCAGGCAGCTCGGCTGGGAGGATGGGGCGGGGTGGGACAACTCATGCCAGGGTTAGGACGAATCGAGGTCAAGGAGGAGGGGACTGGGCGGGCCTGAAATGGGGGGTGGCGGCTAGGGGCAGTGGCGAAGGTCGATGGCGGAGGCCGACGACTACGGGCGGTGGCGCCCACAGGACCATTGGGACAGACGACGGAGCTGGCGAGGCAGGGAAGCTCGGGCCAAGGTAGGGCGGGGTGGGTCAGCTAGGGGTGGTCGAAAGGACGGTGACAGCGGGCAGCGGCACAGCAAGCAGCGATCAGGGGTGGGGGCACGCGTGGGGTTGTGTTTGGGGATAACGTTTTTTTTCTCCGGTGGGATCTAAAGCTAGGGTTGGGCCTTTTCGGTGTGTCTACACACGGCAAAGAGGATACCAATGAAACAACAAAAGCAATGCATCATATATACATACAACAATGGACTAGTGCCATAGTGGCAAGACACACATGCTTTGCCAACCTATCGTCCATGGTTCAAATCCCATACACGGCCGGTTTGGGCCCTTTTGATCTGAGGAGAAACTACTCTTTGTCATGTACCACAGCCAGGACACACGAAAAAGGTACCACACTAAGGCGCACGACAAAGTACCACTTTTCCATGTGTTTTCACCTTTGTTGTGTGTCTTGTGGTGCTTTATATTTCCTTTTTTCTCTTTCAATTGTATTTAGTTTAAGTTTTTATTATACTTTTTGTTGACTATTTGTTAGTATTATTAGTTAAGACATTATGTGCTCACATAAGTTTTGCAATACGACATGTAGTCTACATCTTCATGTGCCCATCATTAAGTTTTTAGTGTACTTTTTGTTGACTATTTGTTACTATTCGTTAAGATCTACACCGCGCTACCCCTCTTAGAAGAAAATCTAGGGGGTAGACAATCCGAGGCCCGCAGAACAGGGTTTTGCAGGAAACCGCGCTTCGGGGCATCAGAATACCTCCAGAACTTGAATGTGGCCCTAGCACATTTATGAAACTGTGGTGCTATGTTGAAAGATACAAAACCTAGCCCCCGGGTGCATGTGTCCCCCTTCTCAGGCATGCGCTATAACCTAAAGCGAAGGTTCTGGACAGATATAAGGGGGGAACTCTCAGTTCCAGTGAAACCGGGTAGAATATTGTCACACCTTGTGAACCAACATGGTTTTACAACATCCGATGACCTAAACAAACACAAACCAAGAGAGAGCTACACCAGGATACCCCTCTTAGAAGAACATCTAGGGGCAGACGATCCGAGGCCCACAGATCAGGGTTCTGGAGGAAACCGCGCTTCGGGTAATCGGAATACCTCCAGAACTTGCATGTGGCCCTAAAACATGCATTAAAGTGTGGTGCTATGTTGAAAGATAGAAAACCTAGTCTTCGGGTGCATGTGTCCCCCTTCGCATGCATGCAATGTAACCTAGAAGCGAAGGTTCTAGACTGATATAAGGAGGAAACTCCATGTTCCAGTGAAACTAGGTAGGATATTGTCACACCTTGTGACCCAACATGGTGTTACAATATCCTATAACCTAAAAAACACAAACCAAGAAAGAGCTACATCGAGCTACCCCTCTCAGAAGAACGTCTAGCGGGGTAGACAATCTGAGGCCAATAGATCAGGGTTCCGCAGCAAACCGCGCTTCGGGGCATAGGAATACCTCCAGGACTTGCATGTGGACCTATAACATGCATGAAAGTGTGGTGCTATGTTGAAAGATAGAAAACCTAGTCTTCGGGTGCATGTGTCCCCCTTCGCAGGATGCACTATAACCTAGAAGCGAAGGTTCTGGACTGATAAAAGGGGAAACTCCCTATTCTGGTGAAACCGGGTAGGATATTGTCACACCTTGTGAACCAACATGGTTTTACTACATCCTATGACCTAAACAAACAGAAACCAAGAGAGATATACACCAGGACACACCTCTCAGAAGAATGTCTAGGGGGTAGACAATCCGAGGCCCAAAGATCAGGGTTCTAGAGGAAAACATGCTTCGGGGCATCGGAATACCTTCAGAACTTGCATGTGGCCCTAGCACATGCATGAAAGTGTGGTGCTATGCTGAAATATGCAAAACCAAGTCCCCGGGTGCACGTGTCCCCCTTCGCAGGCATGCGCCGTAACCTAGAAGCGAAGGTTCTAGACTGATATAAGGGGGAAACTCCCTGTTCCGATGAAATCTGGTACGATATTGTCACACCTTGTGACCCAAAATGGTTTTACAACATCCTATGGCCTAAAAAACACAAACCAAGAGATAGCTACACCGGGCTACCCCTCTCAGAAGAACGTCTAGGGGGTAGACGATCTGAGTCCTCTAGATGAGGGTTCCGTAGCAAACCGCGCTCCGAGGCATCGGAATACCTAAAGAACTTGCATGTGGACCTAGAACATGCATGAAAGTGTGGTCTATGATGAAAGATACTAAAGCTAGTCCCCGGGTGCATGGTTCCTCCTTCGTAGACATGCTTTGTAACCTAAAAGCGAAGGTTCTAGACTTATATAAGGGGAATGTCCCTGTTCCGATGAAACTGGGTAGGATATTGTCACACCTTGTGACAAAACATGGTTTTAAATTATACTATGACCTAAACAAACAAACACCAAGAGATAGCTTCATCGAGCGACCCCTCTCAGAAGAATGTCTTGGGAGGTAGATGATCTGAGGCCCAATGATTAGGGTTTCATAGCAAACCGCGCTTCGGTGCATCGGAACACCTCAATTTTTTTATGTGGCCCTAGAACATGAATGAAAGTGTGGTGTTATGTTGAAAAATACAAAACCTAGTCCTCGGTGCATGTGTACCCCTTCGCAGGCATGCGCTGTAACCTAGAAGCGAAGGTTCTGGACTGATATAATGGGGAAAATCCCCGTTCCGGTGAAACCGGGTAGGATATTGTCACACCTTGTGACCCAACATGGTTTTACAACATCCTATGACCTAAACAAACACAAACCAATAGAGATCTACACTGGGTTACCCCTCTCAGAAGAACGTCTAGGGGGTAGACGATCCGAGGCCCATATATTAGGGTTCCGCAGCAAACCATGCTCCATGGATCAGAATACCTCAAGAACTTGCATGTGGCCCTAGTACATGCATGAAAGTGTGGTGATATGTTGAAAGATACAAATCCTAGTCCTCGGGTGCATGTGCCTCCCTTCACATGCATGTGTTGTAACCTAGAAGCGAAGGTTCTGGACTGATATAAGGGGAAACTCCTCGTTCCGGTGAAACCGGGTAGGATATTGTCACACCTTGTGACCCAACATGGTTTTACAACATCCTATGACCTAAACAAACGCAAACCAATAGAGATATGCACTGGGTTACCCCTCTCAGAAGAACGTCTAGGGGGTAGACAATCCGAGGCCCATAGATTAGGGTTCCGCAGCAAACCATGCTCCATGGATCAGAATACCTCAAGAACTTGCATGTGGCCCTAGTACATGGATGAAAGTGGTGCTATGTTGGAAGATACAAATCCTAGTCCTCGGGTGCATGTGCCCCCCTTCACATGCATGCGTTGTAACCTAGAAGCGAAGGTTCTGGACTGATATACGGGGAAACTCCCCGTTCCGTTGAAACCGGGTAGGATATTTTCACACCTTGTGACCCAACATGGTTTTACAACATCCTATGACCTAACAAATGCAAACCAGTAGAGATATAGACTGTGTTACCCCTCTCAGAAGAACGTCTAGGGGGTAGACAATCCGAGGCCCATAGATTAGGGTTCCGCAGCAAACCATGCTCCATGGACCAGAATACCTCAAGAACTTGCATGTGGCCCTAGTAAATGCATGAAAGTGTGGTGCTATGTTGAAAGATACAAATCCTAGTCCTCGGGTGCATGTGCCCCCCTTCACATGCATGTGCTGTAACCTAGAAGCGAAGGTTCTGGACTGATATAAGGGGGAAACTCCTCGTTCCGGTGAAACCGGGTAGGATATTGTCACACCTTGTGACCCAACATGGTTTTACAACATCCTATGACCTAAACAAACACAAACCAATAGAGATCTACACTGGGTTACCCCTCTCAGAAGAACGTCTAGGGGGTAGACGATCCGAGGCCCATATATTAGGGTTCCGCAGCAAACCATGCTCCATGGATCAGAATACCTCAAGAACTTGCATGTGGCCCTAGTACATGCATGAAAGTGTGGTGATATGTTGAAAGATACAAATCCTAGTCCTCGGGTGCATGTGCCTCCCTTCACATGCATGTGTTGTAACCTAGAAGCGAAGGTTCTGGACTGATATAAGGGGAAACTCCTCGTTCCGGTGAAACCGGGTAGGATATTGTCACACCTTGTGAAAAAACATGGTTTTACAACATCCTATGACCTAAAGTAACTCAAACCAAGAGAGAGCTACACTGGTCTACCCCTCTCAGAAGAACATCTAGGGGGGTAGATGATCTAAGGCTCGCAGATCAGGGTTCCGGAGGAAACCACTCTTCGGGGCATCATCATACCTCTAGAACTTGCATGTGGCCCTAGCATATGCATGAAAGTGTGGTTATATGTTGAAACATACAAAACATAGTCTATGGGTGCATGTGTACCCCTTCGCAAGCATGCGCTGTAACCTAGAAGTAAAGGTTCTGGACTTATATAAGGGGAAACTCCCTGTTCCGGTGAAACCGGGTAGGATAGTGTCGCAACTTGTGACTCAACATGGTTTTAAATCATCCTATGACCTAAAAAACACAAAAAAATAGAGCTACACCGGGCTACCCCTATCAGAAGAACGTCTAGGGGGGTAAACAATCTAAGGCCCACAAATCAGGGTTCCGCCGCAAACCGTGCTCCATGGCATCAGAACACCTCAAGAACTTGCATGTGGCACTAGAACATGAATGAAAGTGTGGTTTTCTATTGAAACATACAAAACCTAGTCCCCGGGTGCATATGTCCCCCTTCATAGGCATGTGTTGTAACCCGAAAGCAAAGGTCCTGGACTTATATAAGGGGAAACTCCCTGTTCGGGTAAAACCGGGTAGGATATTGTCATACCTTGTGACCCAACATGGTTTTACAACATCATGTGACCTAAACAAACAAACACCAAGAGAGGGCTACACCGGGCTACCACTCTGAGAAGAACGTCTAGGGGGTAGACGATTTGAGGCCCACAGACTAGGGTTTCGGAGCAAACCGCGCTTCAGGGCATCATAACACCTCTAGAACTTGCATGTGGCCCTAGAAGATGCATAAAAGTGTGGTGATATGTTAAAATATACAAAACATAGTCCCCAGGTGCATGTGTCCTCCTTTGTAGGCATGCGCTATAACCTAAAAGCAAAGGTTCTAGATTTATATAAGGGGGAAAGTCCCTGTTCCGGTGAAACCGGGTAGAATATTGTCACACCTTGTGACAAAACATGGTTTTACATTATACTATGACCTAAACAAACAAACACCAAGAGATATCTTCACCAGGCTACCCCTCTCAGAAGAACGTCTAGGGGGGTAGATGATCCGAGGCCCAATGATCAGGGTTTCATAGCAAACCGCTCTTCGGGGCATCGGAACACCTCAATATTTTCATGTGGCCCTATAACATGCATGAAAGTGTGGTGTTATGTTGAAACATACAAAACCTAGTCCTCGGGTGCATGTGTACCCCTTCGCAGGCATGCACTGTAACCTAAAAGCGAAGGTTCTAGACTTATATAAGGGGGAAACTCCCTATTCCGGTTAAACCGGGTAGGATATTGCCACACCTTGTAACCCAACATGGTTTTACAACATCCTATGACCTAAAAAAACAGACACCAAGAGAGAGCTACACCGGCCTGCCCCTCTTAGAAGAACTTCTAGAGGTAGACGATCCGAGGCCAACAGATCAAGGTTTCGCAGCAAACCGCGCTTCAAGGCATCGGGACACCTCAAGAACTTGCATGTGGCCCTAGAACATGCATTAAAGTGTGGTGATATGTTGAAACATACAAAATCTAGTCCCCGGGTGTATGTGTCCCCATTTGCAGGCATGCGCTGTAACCTAAAAGCAAAGGTTTTGGACTTATATAAGGTGGAAAATCACCGTTCTAGTGAAACCAGGCAGGTTATTGGCACACCTTGTGACAAAACATGGTTTTACATCATACTATGACCTAATAAAACAAACACCAAGATAAAGCTACACCGAGTTACCCCTCTTAGAAGAACGTCGAGGGGGGTAGACGATGCGAGGCCCACAGATCAGGGTTTCGCAGCAAACCACGTTTCGGGGCATTGGAACACCTAAATAATTTGCATGTGGCCCTCTCACATGCATGAAAGTGTGTTGCTATGTTGAAACATACAAAACCTAGTCCCCGGGTGCATGTGTCCCCCTTCGCAGGCATGCGCTATAACCTAAAAGTTAAGGTTCAAGACTTATATAAGGGGGAACTCCCTGTTCTGGTGAAACTAGGTAGGATATTGTCACACCTTGTGACAAAACATGGTTTTACATCATCCTATGACCTAATCAAACAAACACTAAGAGAGAGCTACACCGGGCCACCCCTCTCAAAAGAACGTCGAGGGGGGTAGAACATCTGAGGCCCACAGATCAAGGTTTCACAACAAACCATGCTTCGGGGCATCGAAACACCTCAAGGAATTGCATGTGGCCTTATCACATGTACAAAAGTGTGATGTTATGTTGAAACATACAAAACCTATCTGGGTGCATGTGTCCCTCTTCACAGGCATGCGCTGTAACCTAAAAGCGAAGGTACAGTAGTGGACTTATATAAGGGGGAAACCCCGTTCTGGTGAAACCGGGTAGGATATTGTCAAACCTTGTGACCCAAAATGGTTTGACAACATCCTATGACCTAAAAAAACAAACACCAAGAGATATCTACACTGGGCTACCCCTTTCAAAAGAACGTCTAGGGGGTAGACGATTCAAGGCCCATAGATCAGGGTTTCAAAGCAAACCGTGCTTCGGGGAATCGGAAGACCTCTAGAACTTGCATGTGGCCCTAGCACATTGATGGGGATATGCCAAAGGGGGTATGCCTAGCAGGACGTTCCGATTGGGCCGAAGGGCTTGTGAGTGCGCCTAGAAGACGACGACTGGACTACGACGGAAGGAGAAGCCCGGCGACTGGAGACTGGAGGCCCAGAAGCGTAATAGAAGCCCAGTCGGATTAGGTCAAAACCTCTGAATCCTTATCTTGTTCGGTGGTAGCTTGTAAACCCTAGCGAGGTGCCTCATATATAAACCTCCCTAGGGTATCCTAAGGACTCACGTTCCATCATACACCCCCTCAAGCGACTCGCTTCTTAGACGCCGAGCTCACCACCCTTGTAACTCGCTCTCCAATAATCCAATCTAGCAGGAGTAGGTCTTTACCCTCTAGGGGGCCGAACCTGGGTAAACCCATGTGCATCCGCCCCCATCTCACACCGCAGATGGCCGCCAACTCTTCCTCACGAAAAAATCAATCACTGCTAGTGGCAGCGACTGCCGTGGCCATTTCCACGACAGTGGTGCCCACCATGGGGCATAGCGGGACTGGCCTGAGTTCTGCGGCGAGACCCTACTTGCCGATCGATCGGCCCCTCGCCACAGGTCGCATGATCGCCATCGGCGGGATCTTGCAGATCCCGCCCAGCAGCTACATCCCGGCATCACGCCCGGTCACTCACGGCGCGGTGATGCCGGTCGGCTCCATCAGCCTCTTCGTCGGCTTCACCAGCGCGGTTGACCCAGCCGCAACGGTGATCGTCGGCGGATCGCCGCCACACCGCGATCTACTCTCAAAGGAGCAGGTCCGCTCCATCAGGCGCCTCGTCACTGAGTACGACTCGGCCGCCAGCGACGCGGCCAAGACGAACGCCGCCACCAACGACGGTGCCCTAAACGACGACGCCGATTCCGCGACCCCTGCCTCGGTCGACGGATCCATCACCACCGCATCACGGGAGGACTCCATCACACGAATCTCCAACCCCGAGGACTTCGAGGACTCCTCCATCCTAGGGATCTTCGACTTCGATTCCGGCTCAGAGTCCCTCGAGGATTTTCGCACCAGATCCAATCGCTTCAACGCGATCTACATGGCGGGCAGCACGGTCGCCCCGCCAGATCCGTTCGCCACGCTGATCCCGCCGACTATGATGGCCACGGAGGTGGAGGAAGCCCGCCTGCGGCTCGCGGAGGCGCAATGCAACGAACTCGCCGAGCGCGAGAAATACCGCCTCGAGCGGGAAATAGTGCGGGAGCTATCGCTCTATCACCAGCGCCGCATCAGGACCCGCCTGAACTCCAATGTCCAGGGCCGCAT
This sequence comes from Avena eriantha, assembly GCA_910589775.1. Taxonomy (NCBI): domain Eukaryota; kingdom Viridiplantae; phylum Streptophyta; class Magnoliopsida; order Poales; family Poaceae; genus Avena; species Avena eriantha. The sequence continues at coordinate 279,606,781 of OU342744.1, read as the reverse complement.
CCTGAACTTCAACGATGAAAGCAACCCCGCACGCGCCGCCGAGCGCGAATACTGCGAGAACGCGCTGCCAGGCGGAAGCAACCCCGCGAGACCACCACCTGGCGCACCGGCAACCGGAGCCCCTCCACCACCCATGGGTCGCGCGCCCCCGCCGGACCAACCGCAGATCATCATCTCGCCTCAAGCCCGTGATGCCAACGGGCTACCACTATGCTCCACCCCGATGGACAATGTCGTTGCGGCCGATGCCGCGATCGCCAACCTCGACGTCCAAGGCGACGGCGCACTATAGATCCAGTATGCCAAGGCCCTACTCTTCAGGGCCATCGAGCAACAAGCTGCGGGAGTCGACCCGTGGGGGCGGATGTACTCCCGCTTATCAGCAAGCAGGGCGGCATCAAGCGGCCACCCCACCGTGGCCACGCATTAATTTGCCCACCACTACAGCCCCTAGCGAACCAACCACGGGCCGCCAATACCGCGTTGTCCACCAACGTGCCGCGACCGACGAATAACACGGTCGCCGCCAACAGGCAGCCCCTCCATGCCCGGACGAACATCATCAACAACCAGGCATGGCGTTCGCGCCAGCCCAACAGCCTAAGGCACACCCTCACCAACTGCGGCGACCCGGAACCAAGAGGCTCGCTCAGTCGAGTCGGGCCGCAATGCTTTGGGCCGATGATCCGCGGGGAAAAAATAGCCCGCCAACTTCAAGGCCCCCAAGGAGATCAAAAAATATGACCCGACGTACAATCCCGTTGTCTGGTTGGACACATACCTCATGGCAATGGTAATCGCAGGCCACACCGACCTGCTCACCGCTCGCTACCTCCCCCTGATGATGGAGGGTGCGACCCGACAATGGATCAACACGCTCCCCGCCGACAGCATCGATTCCTGGGAAGAAATGGGGGATGCCTTCGTCAGCCACTTCGAGGGCTCCTACACCCGCGCCACCACCATAGAGGATCTGGAGCGATGCATCCAGGGACAACGCGAGTCGACTCACCGCTGGATCCAAAGATGGCAAGAACTATGGATCAACGCCTCCGGCATCCACCCAGACATAGTGATACATTGCTTCAAGAACGCGTGCCGGTATGAACCCCTGGTCGCTAAGATCAAGAGGGTCTACCGTACGCTCAACAACATCCCCGAACTCCTCGATATTGCCAAGCGCTACGCGGAGGAGGACCCCAACCAAGACTCCGACGACGAGTCGGGAGGAAGACGCCGCACCAGCATCCACGACAGCGGGCGACTACGCGACATGCGCTATAGCAACACCTGCATCACCGGCAAGCGCCACACGGACGGGTGAGTCAACTTCGCCGCCAACGCCGGCTACGGCCAGCGCAACTCCAAGAACTACCGCTACGACGGAGGGAACTACCGCGACAGCGGAAACTACCGCTCCAACAACACAGCAAGGCCGAAATTCGACCCTGCTACCCTGCTCAATCAACCCTGCATCTACAATAGCAGGGAGGGAAAACCCGCCACCCACACCACCGCTGATTGCCACTCTCTCAAAGAGATTGAGAAGGCGAGACGAGCAAGGGAGGACCCCAATATCAATCCACCTCGGGACAACAGGAACGGCGGCGGCTTCGGCACCGCCGTCGGCTCGCTACACACCTTCACCGGACTTGGCACCAAGCGCGAGAAGAAGGTGCTCGCCCGCGCAGTCACCATCAATATGGTGACACAAGTCGACATCCCTCGCTTCCTCAACTGGTCCGAGCAGAGCATCACCTGGAGTCGCCAGGACCATGCGCCAAGGATCGAATACCCAGGGCGAGTCGCCCTGGTAGTCAGGCCCAAGGTGGCCGACTACTGGCTGCCCAAGACACTAATGGACGGTGGGAGTTCCATCAACATCCTGTACCTGGACACGTTCAAGAGGCTACAGCTCCCAGAAACAACCATTGAGCCAACTCTAACGACCTTCCACGGCATCGTCCCCGGCCGGAAGGCGTACCCGATTGGGAAAGTGACGCTGCCAGTCACCTTCAACACTCCGGCAAACTACCGCACGGAGAGGATCGTATTCGAGCTGGTGAACTTCCGCAGCCCCTACCACTACGTCCTGGGTCGCCAAGCATTCGCAAAGTTCATGGCGACCCTGCACTACGCCTACAACATGATGAAGCTCCCCGGGCCAAGTGGCATCATCACCATCCACGACAACCCCGACATGGCCATGGAATGCGAGGACAAAGGCGTCGAGCTCGCCGACACCGTCATCGCCACGGAAACCGAGCACGCGGAGGAGCTCGCGAAATACGCGGGCAACATCAACAAGGACGACCCCACCATCCTGAAGAAACCAACCGCCGCGAACTCCACGTTCGAGGCGACCATGCACACCCGCACCGTCGAGCTCGTCCCAAGCGACTCCAGCCAGACGGTCACCATCAGGGCGCACATGAGCCCCGCATAGGAAAGCGTGCTCATTGGGTTCCTCCGTGAGAACCGTGACATCTTCGCGTGGAAGCCATCTGACATGCTAGGTGTCCCGAGGGAACTCGCTGAGCACAAGCTCAACGCCGACCCCAAAGTGAGACCAGTAAAGAAGTCGCTACGGCCCTTCAATGAAGAGCGCCGTCGAGAAATCGATGAAGAAGTTCAGTGCCTGCTAGCCGCAGGCTTCATCCGGCCAATCAAATACTCCAAGTGGCTGGCAAACCCAGTCCTGGTTCTAAAAAAGAACAACACATGGAGAATGTGTATCGACTACACCAACCTCAACAACGCCTGCCCGAAGGAGGAGTTCGTCCTACCGCGCATCAATCAGATCATCAATTCGACCGCGGGATCGGAGTCACTGTGCTTCCTTGAGGCTTACTCTGGTTATAACCAGATCAAGATGGCGGTCGAGGACGAGGAGAAGACAGTGTTCATTACGCCATTCGGCGCCTTTTGCTACACGGCCATGACGTTCGGCCTTAAGAACGCAGGCGCCACATACCAGAGATGCATGCAGGAGTGCCTAGTGAGCCAAATTGGCCGCAACATTCATGTCTACATCGATGACGTGGTGGTAAAATCCACCCGCCAGGACGACCTGCTCGCCGACCTAGCCGAAACCTTCGCAAACCTGCGGAGGTACAACATCAAGGTGAACCCCGGAAAATGCACCTTCGGCATCCCAACCGGGAAGCTCCTGGGATATGTAGTCTCCAAGCGAGGCATCGAAGCCAACCCCACCAAGATCGACACCATCGTGTGACTCGGGAAACCCGAGTGCCTGCGCGACGTCCAGAAGTTGGCAGGGCGAGTCGCGGCCCTCAGTCAGTTCATCCCCCAAATAGTCGAGAAGGCAATGCCCCTCTACCTCCTGACGCGCAAGAACCCCACGTTCCAATGGGACGCGGAGGCCGCCGACGCACTTAAAGCACTCAAAGAAGTGCTACTCGTGGCCCCACTACTCGCTGCTCCACTCGACAAAGAGCCAATGCTTGTCTACGTCGCGGCCTCTACTCGAGTCATCAGCGCTATGATGGTCGTCGAAAGACCAGAAGGGGGCAAGGACCGCCTCACACAATGCCCTGTCTACTACATCAGCGAAGTCCTGACGAACTCACGACAGCGCTACCCGCAATACCAAAAACTGGTGTACACGCTATTCCGAGCACAACGGCGACTCCCACACTACTTCTAGGAGCACCCAATCACGGTGGTCTCCTCCGCGCCCCTGCAAGACATCATACGCAATCGCGAGGCGACCGGGCGAGTCACCAAATGGGCTGTCGAAATCAGCGTCCACAACATCAAATACGAGCCCTGCAAAGCGATCAAGTCACAAGCCCTGGCTGATTTCTTTGCAGATTGGGAAGAAGCACAATAGCCACAGAAGCTCCCGTACCTCCATTACTAGTCACTCCATTTTGACGGCTCCACGAATGCCGACGGTGCAGGGGCTGGGGTTATACTGACCTCTCCCAAAGGAGACAAGCTCCGTTACGTGCTCCACCTTAACTTCAAGCCCTGCACCAACAACATGGCAGAATACGAGGCCCTCCTTCACGGCATGAGAGCTGCCAAGGAGATGAATGTCAATCGCCTACGATGTTATGGTGACTCCGACCTAGTCACCGGCCAAGTCGCCGGGACGTGCGACGCCGTCTCCCCAACAATGATCGCGTACCGCCAAGCTGTCGACCAGTTGGGAGGACACTTCGATGGCTACTCTGTCGAGTGGATCGACAGGCGCAAAAATGAGGAGGCAGACGCCCTTTCCCGCATCAGATTGACCCGCCAAGCACCACCAGTAGGCGTCTTCCTCGACATCATCCACAAACCGTCGGTCAGTCCACCAAAAGAGATCGACGTCGGGATACCACGGCAACCAGAACCGGCCTTAGTCGCCATGGTTGTGGAACCTAGCGACTGGACAACACCATACGTCGCCTTCTTGGAGCACAAGATCCTACCAAGCAATGAGACGGAGGCGCGAATGATCGTGCGCCACTGCAAATCCTTCGTCATCATCAACGGCGAGCTCCACCGACGCAGTGTGACCGGCGTGTTCCAGCGCTGCGTACAGCCAGAAGAAGGCCGCAAGATCCTCCAGGACATCCATGCCGACGACTGCGGCCATCACGCCGGTGCCAAGTCGCTAGTCACCAAGGCCATGCGACACGGTCTCTACTGGCTCACCGCATACGTCGATGCCACCAACATCGTCCAACGATGCGTCGGGTGCCAGAAGTACGCCCACCAGACGCACATCCCTGGCTCGGCACTCAAGACCATCCCCATCATGTGGCCATTCGCCGTATGGGGCATGGACATGGTAGGCCCATTCAAGAAGGCCCCGTCTGGCTTCACTCACCTCCTGGTCGCAGTCGACAAGTTCACCAAATGGGTCAAGGCCAAGCCAATAAAAAAGTGCGACGGCAGGACGGCCACCAAGTTCTTACGCGAGCTCATCTACCGGTACGGCTACCCACACAGCATCATAATAGACAACGGCACCAACTTCTCCAAGGGGGCAATGGCGTAATTTTGTGAAGAACATGGCATACGACTCAACCTCGCATCAGTCGCCCACCCGGAGTCAAATGGCCAAGCAGAACGCGCCAACCAGAGCGTCCTCCACGGGCTCAAGCCATGACTCCAGGTGCCCCTCGAGCGCACCCTAGGATGCTGGGTCGACGAGCTCCCCTCTGTGATATGGGGGATCCGCACCTCCGTCAATCGCTCCACCGGGTTCACGCCCTTCTTCATGGTGTATGGCGCCGAGGCTGTTATGCCAACTGATCTGGAGCACGACTCACCTCGAGTCGCCAATTACGTCGAGGCGACCAACGAGGTTGCCCGCCAAGACATTATTGATCAACTCGACGAGGCACGCGACCTGGCTCGCTCCCGCACCACCATATACCAGCAAGGACTCCACCGCTACCATAGCCGACGAGTGCGAACTCGCACCTTCTAGGAAGGTGACCTGGTCCTACGACTGGTCCAAGACAAAAAAAGGCATGCACAAACTCTCCCCCTATGGGAGGGGCCATTCGCCATAGGCCGAGTCCTTGGCAATGACGCCTACTATCTCATCGACATACGGGGTGACGGCCAGCTCGAGGTCAGGAGGCCATGGAATGCAAACCTCCTCAGAAAGTTCTATACTTAGAACCTCACATTGTACTCCGCTGGCATATATAATGAAATTCATCCGGATAACACAAATTGTGTCCACTCGCCATATTCTTGTGCCACTCGGACTCGTACATATTAGCAATACGCTACTTACAGAAGTCAACCTCTGGTCGAGCGACCGGCATGGCTAAGTAGTGCGGCACAAGGGCACCGAAAATATTCGGGCCTTGGGTCGTCCACAAAAACGCCAACCCGGAGCCACCATTGGAGTCGCCTAGCCCGACTGGCCCACCGGGCCAAGACAACCGGTACACACTTTTCATAGCGACATGTCCCTCCCATCCTCGTGCAAAGCGACTCGAATGGTTAAGTACCACACACGGGGACTCTGCAAAATGGGAACCACCACGCGGCTCGGGAACACACCAAGTAAGAGAGCTTCCTTGGACTCGCCAAGCGACTGGCTCTCCGGGCCAGGGGAGGAGACGCGTTACAAACAACGCATTCACAACCTACAACAGGAACATGATCAATATGGTCGAAGCACCACGCTCGAGGACTCGCCTACAAATCAGTCCTACTCGCGCTCGGGGACTCGCCACTCAGAAGACACGAGAGATAAAACAGTGCACAACCAAAACAATACATAAAAGCATACAATCGAGTTATACCCCATTAAAGAGCGGACGCGCTCAGGGACTCGCTCAACCAAAAACAAACATAGCACACAATCCGAGTCGCAATACGAGTCGATTGGCTCCCCTTGGCATACATTGCAAAATACATTACAGCATTCGCCAGTTGGCATACATCACAAATGGCACAATTACATTGTTTACCCCACATGCCCTGATGAAGAAGCAGCACCACCCCCCTTGACACGAACAAAAGGCTGCCACGGGTTCGTCGGGTATGTCGTCAGTGACTTCAACGACGACGACCGGAATGGCTACTCCGACTTCATATGGCGATGCTCCGGCTCGGGGTCGCCAGGCACCAACACCGTCTCTTGGTACGGCAGCAGATCCCCCATAGCCAAGACCCGATCAGCGTAAGGGGCGGCCTTCGTGGTTAGCTTCAGCACCTCCAACATCTCCACCGTGCCAGTCGCCGACGGGTAGCCACTCGTCACGTCGTCAAGGTCGAAGTCGTCGGGGAAGTGGGCGACACCTAAGCGCAACGCGGTGGTGGACCCGCGCCTGAACGCTGAGCGCGCCATCCACTCCACGACGGCAGGCACCTCCTCCAGATAGCACCACACCTCCGTAAGCCCCCCAGGAATAACTTCGGTGGGAGACATGCCTTGAAGAGCCGCTTGGACGCACAACGCCAAAGCCGTGGCCGCTTGCACCACGGCAGTCACGCACTGCGAAGCATTGTAGGTCTACACCACCGGATCACTTTGGCCTATCACAGCTGCAAAATCAGGCATCAGTGAAACTATGAAACTCCCCAATAAGGGACTCGACAAACAGGTTAGGCAAAGACGGAGACTCACCAAGGAGTTTGTGGCAGTTCTCTGTGACATGCTTCTCCAAGGTGGTTTGCTCGTTGTGCAGCCTCACGATGATGGAATCCGCGGCTTTGCGTTGTTCCTTAGCCGGAGCAACGACAGCCTTCGCTCGCTCCTCCGAAGAAACTGAGGTCACTTTCGCCTCCTCCAAGTCTTGGACCAGGGAGGCTTTTCGTCCATTCGCCGCGTCCAGCTCGGCGACTGGAACATACCCTTCACGGGCCTTGGAAATTGCAGTCGGGAAACCATCTGAAAGAGAAGCCATCAGCATGTTGCACACCACTAGTTCACACCTGACAAAGGAAAAGAAAGAAAAACATATACTCACCAATAGTTTCCTGAAGCCGCTGGTTCGCCTCTTTTGCTTCGCGCAGATCACGCTCTAAGCTTTCCCTCGAGGCCTGCCGATCGGTCGACTCCCTTTGCCATCCCTGCAAACAAACAACACATCTCAGCATTTGACAAAACAAGAAGCCCAGTTCCCAGCCGCCGAAGTTCAGCGACCAGGAACTCGGGGACTGGAGAGGAGAAAGAAGCTCAATTCCTAGCTGCCGAAATTCAGCGACTAGGAATTCAGGGACTGGAGAGGAGAAAGAAGCTCAATTCCTAGCCGCCGAAATTCAACGACTAGGAATTCAGGGACTGGAGAGGAGAAAGTAGTTCAGTTCCCAGCTGCTGAAATTCAGCGACTAGGAACTCGGGGACTGGACATACCTGAATAGCGGCGTCGAGCATCCTGCGAAGTTCTCCGGCGTCAGTCGACGGGATTGTGAAGGAAGTGTGCCCACGACGGGACCCAATTTCCGCATCCACGATCTCTGGACTCTGCAGAGACTGGGTGTCCGCCACGCCTAGAAACCCTCTAGCCATGAAGTGCGGGAACGTCGCCGATGCTCTGACGGGGGCACTGGTTGTTGGGGCCGGCGCTTCCAGCACGGACGTAGCCAAGACTGGTTCCGATCGCGATGCCACCACTTCTTCGACGACTGACGCAAAATTGGGCTGTGCGGCGCCGTCCTTGGCTGCGACGTCGTCGGCGCCCCCTTCTACTTCTTCGTGCCTTCCGCGGTCGCCACATCTCCGGCGGCCTTTCTCTTCTTAGAGAGGTCGCCCTCTCCCGTGGGGGCGGCCGGTGGAATCTTAGCCACCGAAGGATGGCCAATCTTCTTGGGCCCCGACCTGCACGAGTTCCCACAATTAATATAACGACAATACAAAAAGAGCAAGGAGAATCGGGATGAAGAACCAATACTCACTTAGCGACCGGGAGGACGTGAAGCTCGGTGCTGATGTGGGCAGGCTTGTCCAACTCGGGACCTAGCTTGCGAGTGAGCCCCCTCTCAAAGACATCTGAAGCCCACAAAACCGCGGGCTTCCTCGACGATGAAGCCGCAGTCGCCGGGATCTCCGGCTCCGAAGACGCGGTCTCCCTTGACGGTTGCGGTGACTTAGACGTCATCGCCTCGGCTGCTTTTTGGCTTGGAACCCCCGAGACCGTCGGTGCAATCGCCGCCAGGGGAACCTCTACCACTACCTCGGTGTCCTCGCCCTCCAACCCCTTTGTCGGGATTGCATCCTTTGGGGCCTTGTGCGAGCATTTGGGGATCTTCCTCAACAGAGTCGTCATCCGATTCGAACACCACCGCCGATCTGGACGGTGATGTGGGCCTCTTCGCTGGTGACTTGGGCATGCGTGTGGGCTTCGACGGCGTAGCAGTACGCTGGGATGTGTGCTCCTGGGCGACCTCGTCACCTCCGTCATGTTCGTCCAGACTGCGGCTCACCTCGAACTCACGTTGTTTCTGCATACGGGTCTTGCGAGCCACAGGCGCTGGGGGGAACCTCCTCCTCCTCCCTGTCGCTGTCGGAAGAGTCTCCCTTGGAGTCTTCCTCCAGTTCCTGGGGAACCTCTTCATCGAGCGGAGGGAGCCAGCCCTCCAGCACCTAAAAAAGCTGAGAACCACCACGAGTAAAACACCAAACGTGGCGTCTAAGAACTGAGGTACGGACATAGCGACTGGGAAGAAAACTTACTGTGGGGGCTTCATTCTTCACAAGAGTGTACGGGCGAGCCCAACCGCCACGCTGGTGAACTCTGCATTAGTGATCTTTTTCAGGGCGGCCTTGTAGTCCTCGGCCTCCCATGACTCCTTGCTTGTTCAGGAGGGGTCGTGCTTCCCACTGTATTCATACATCCAATGTGGCCGAGCCGCCAGTGGAACCAGGCGCCGCCCGAGCCAACAGTTGTAGAGATTGATCGAAATCAACCCCTGGTCCTTCAGCTTCTGGATCTGGTCCATCATTTCTGCGACGGCCATCCGCTAGTCTTCGGGAAGCTTCTTCGGCGCCAACCGACGAGGCTCGCTCCTCTCGGCGATGAACTCGGGAAGCGCCACCTCGCCGGAGGGAGTGGATTCTTTTATGTAGAACCAGCTCTTCTTCCACTCGCTGGCGGCCTTCTTCGGCAGGAGGAGCTTGATGAAATTGGCCTTCGGCTTCAATTGGAATGTGACGCCACCTGCGGCCAACATCAAGCCACCGGATGCCTCACGCCCGATGTGGCCGTGGAAGAGCTCCAACCACAGTAGGAAATACGGTCTGCAACCAAGATAGCATTTGTAGAAGGCGACGAAGATCGCTAGCTGCTCGATGTTATGCGGACCGAGATCCGATGGCTTGATCGCGTAATACGTGCAGAAGCGGCGGAATAAGAGTGAAGTGGGGAATCCCAGACCCCTCTCAAGATGGCTGGGGAAGCAGATGAATTCGCCGGGTCGCGGTTTTGGCTTGGCCTCGGAGGAGGGGGGAACCCGCCAGTTCCCCTTGCGGAGAACTCTGGCGTCCTCGAGGGACTTGAGCTGGGCTGTGGTGCACTTGGACTTTCCCCATGAGCCTTTGGGAGGCGCCATCGGGTTGGATGTGGAGTCGCACGGTGCGGAAAATACGAGTCGGAAGGTTGAAGGCAGGGAGATTGGAGGCAGGAAGAATGAAGAATGCGGAGAGGATCTGCAGAGCTGAATCATCACTCCCCTTATATGGGAACGCCACCCGCCAAAATCAGGATAACCGTTACTCACGGTAATTGCGCCTATGTTACCGTTGGAAATTCCAATGGATAGTTTGACCAGATTTGACGGTCCAACTCCTTCATTTCACCCGCTACTCGCCAGTCTTTTTCACTCGCCGAAACGACGACTTGGCAGTAGTAACATTCATTAGGGTGGCGAATGGAAATATGGGGAAATTCTCCTTGGTTCTGATGGAGTCCATCGCCGACTCGACTGGACGCCCAAATTGGGCTCGCCTACTCCGAACACCAAAGGGACGCCTGCGCCTGCATCAACGATGGCCTCAAGGACTACTGATGGGGATATGCCAAAGGGGGTATGCCCAGCAGGACGTTCCGATTGGGCCGAAGGGCCTGTGAGTGCGCCTGGAGGACGGCGACTGGACTACGATGGAAGGATAAGCCTGGCGACTGGAGACTGGAGGCCCAGAAGCGTAACAAAAGCCTAGTCGGATTAGGTCAAAACCTCTGAATCCTTATCTTGTTCGGTGGTAGCTTGTAAACCCTAGCGAGGTGCCTCATATATAAACCTCCCTAGGTTATCCTAAGGACTCACGTTCCATCATACACCCCCTCAAGCGACTCGCTGCTTAGACGCCGAGCTCGCCACCCTTGTAACTCGCTCTCCAATAATCCAATCTAGCAGGAGTGGGTCTTTACCCTCCGGGGGCCGAACCTGGGTAAACCCATGTGCATCCGCCCCCATCTCGCACCGCAGATGGCCGCCAAATCTTCCTCATGAAACAATCAATCGCTGCTAGTGGCAGCGACTGTCGTGGCCATTTCCACGACACACATGCATGAAAGTGTGGTGATATGTTGAAACATACAAAACCTAGTCCCCCGTGATAGTTGCGAGATTCGACATATTTTTGATGGATTTTATTGATGGTTTTCTTCTGGATTTGATCGTTTTCTAGCTTTACCTAACGCTAATACTTCGTTAGCGAAGAAAACTTGGTTTTTAATGTGTGTTTCAGGTTCTGAACATCAACAGAGGGTTTTAACAAGAGAAACACAATATTCAGGCAAAAACAAGCAAGGCTCTTTTTGGAAGCAATCAAGGGAGACAGACAGAAGCTTTAACGAGCAACTATACATCGTTAATATTTTTCGGCCATATAGTTCCCGCCTCCTCTGTCTTGTCAAAAGGGACAACTTTTGTGAAGAGGCCTGATGGCCCAAAATATATCGAGCTCGTTGGGGAACCCCAAGAGGAAGGTATGATGAGCACAGCAACAAGTTTTCCCTCAGTACGAAAGCAAGGTTTAATCGAACCAGTAGGAGAAAGGAAACACCCCAAAGGTGTTGCTTGGCAGGGTGCACTACCGGTGCTAGCAGCAACGTGGAGACCTGCACAACACAACCACAGAACTCTATCCCCAACTTGCGATGAGGTTGTCAATCTCACCGGTATTGCTGAAAACAAAGGATTAGACGTATCGAATGGAAGAAAGTAAACACAAAGCAATAAACAGTTGATTGTAGATTGAAAGTAAAAGAAAGATTTAGGGTCCATAGTTCACTAGAGGTGGCTCTCCTTAACATAGATGACATGCTGGGTGAACAAATTACAGCGGGGCAATTGACAAACATCGAGAAAGCATACAAGCATATACTAATCTTCTTGACTCCTTTGAGATACGATTGGGCAATACAACATTATACATAGACCGCCATCCAACTACATCTATGACTAATAATCCACCTTCAGGTTATCATCCGAACCCCCTCCAGTATTAAGTTGCAAGCAACACATAATTGCATTAAAATTGCGTGTAATGTAAACAATACGATTGTTCTATGAACAAAGGATTGTTGTTTTCTCCCTAGTAGCAATGGCACATCTATTACCTTAGAGATTTCTGTCACTTCCCCAGATTACCAGAGGCATGAACCCACTATCGAGCATAAATACTAACTCTTGGAGTTGCTAGCATCTACTTGGCCAAGATAGCTAGTAACAACAGAAAGCATGCAAGATCACAAATAACAAAGACATGATAGAATCAATAATCAATCTGAAATAGCATCTCAATATCCATCGGATCCCCGCAAACACAACATGTAGAATTACAAATAGATGATCTTGATCATGAACGGAGCTCACAAGATCTAAACATGATAACACAAAGGAGGAGAACCAGCCATCTAGCTACTACATGGACCTGTAGTCCAGAGATGAACTACTCACGCATCACACCGGAGGCTTGCATGGTGATGAAGAAGGCCTCCAGGGTGAATTCCCCTCTCCGACAGGGTGTCGGGAAGAGCTTCAGATCCCTCCCGATATAGGGATGGAGATGATGGCGGCTACAGAATCTTTCGTGGATTTTTGATCGGGTACTTAGGGTTTCCGTATCAGAGGCAAATATATAGGCGGAAGGAGAGGCCGAGGGGGCGCCTGGGGCTGCCAGACCACCCCCTAGAGCGGGCCAGGCCTGGCCGCGTGGACAAGTGGTGTGGCCGGGCCCCAGACCCTCTCCGTCTCGTATTCTGGCCCAGGTGTCCCTCGGTGAAATACTAACTTTGGCTTTTGTCCCGTACAATTCCGAGAATATTCATTTTCTGACTTTCCTGGAACCAAAAACAGGAGAAAAGAGGCCGCTGGCATTGTGGCTCTTGTTAATAGGTTAGTCCAAGAAATCATATGAAAAGTACTCCAAAGTTTAGACAAAACATAAGAAAGTAGATTAAACCAAGCATGGAATATCAAAAATTATAGATACATTTGCAATGTATCAAGGCCAGACGTGAAATCATAACACAGCAGCTGCCATCCCATCCAGAAAGGAGAAATAAGAGATCCGGAGAAGAATCTCGCTCCACGATCTTCGACCTCCTAGCCACCACACCCTCATAGCCATTACTTGTACTTGAGAGAGAGATATATCTTCACTTTGCAAGACTAGGGTTTTAGATTGTTTCTTCCTATCTTGAATTGTGTTGTGTTACTTTATATTCTTATTGTGGATCTCCGCGGTAATATCGAGAAGAACTCCCTTTATTTAATTATATCGATGATGCTTTCTTCTCTCATGTGTGAGTAAGTTCCTTGGGTGTGGAAGATGTAAGGGATTGGTGAGATGTGATGTGCCTCCATATATCTTCGATTAGTTTGTGATTTATTTTAATCATTATACTATGTGTGCTTGACTATCTATGCGATGCCTAATGCTTATTGTCCAATTAAGGGCCTAGACAATATGATGCTTTGTTCTACATAGATAGGATCTTGCTCGCTAGCAGACCAGCGACCCCCGAGTGACACGGGGATATCAATGGGAAACTAGTTTGACTTGAGGATCACGAGGAGTCACTATGCTTATTGCATTAGTCCGATCCAAGGAGCTTAATTGCTAAGCAACCTGAAGGATCTTAATCATCTAGTGACTGACCATGGTTTTGGTAACATGCTAGTAGGATTATTGAAGTTGGGATGAAATCTACCAAGAGGAATTCTAGCTAATTATGGGTTGCTCGCCTACACATATATTTATAATATTATAATTGTTATACTTATCATTCGTCCACCTGGCACAGTCACTATCACCATGAACTGTATCTCCCCGCGCCTTCTTTGTCATATGCAGAAAACCACAAACAATCAAATCATTATTTACTTTTATGCTTTTTATTCCTGAAGTTTACATTTTAGTATTATTTAAATGCATCCAGTTTAATCCGAATTTCATTCTTATTTCCACACTTGCAGTCAATTCACTCAAAGTCCTGTGACAACTTTGAGTGTGATAGAGACTTCACTCATAAACACTTACCTTTGGGCTCCCTGTGGGATCGATATCTATACTTCGAAACTAGCTACAAACGATCTGTGCACTTGCAGACATCAACCGGGTGCATGTGTCCCACTTCGCATGCATGCGCTGTAACGTAAAAGTGAAGGTTCTAGACTTATATAAGGGGGAAAGTCCTCGTTCCGATGAAACCGGGTAGGATATTGTCACACCTTGTGACTCAACATGGTTTTACAACATATTCTGACCTAAACAAACAAACACCAAGAGAGAGCTACACTGGGCTACCCCTGTCACAAGAATGTCTAGGGAGGGTAGACGATCAGAGGCCCATAGATCAGGGCTTCGCGGCAAACCGTGCTTCGGGGTATCGGAACACCTCAAGGACTTGCATGTGGGCCTAGCACATGCATGAAAGAGTGGTGCTATGTTGAAACATACAAAACCTAGTCCTTGGGTGCATGTGTTCCCCTTCGCAGGCATGCATTGTAACCTAAAAGCGAAGGTTCTAGACTTATAAGGGTGAAACTCCCCATTCCGATGAAACCGGGTAGGATATTGTCACACCTTGTGACAAAACATGGTTTTACATCATCCTATGACCTAAGCATACAAACACCAAGAGAGAGCTACATCGGGCTGCCCTTGTTAGAAGAACGTCTAGGGGGTAGACGATCTGAGGCCCACAGATCATGGTTTTGCAACCAACCGTGCTTTGGGGCATCAGAACACCTCAAAAACTTTCATGTCACCCTAGCCATCCTAATTAAATCAAATTAATTTAAAGAATAAACATAAGTAACTTAACCAAAGAAATACAACTGATAGAAGAAAATGGAGAAAACATTAAAAAATGGTAAAACACACCGGAAAGCCATAGCACACAACAAGGGGAGCACGTTGCCGTGTGTCCTGTAATCATGTCAGAAGACAAAGTACCACCGTTAGCCCCTCCATCGATCACTCAGTTAACAACGGATTGTGGGCCCTACCTACAGGATGTAGGTGCCGAATATGCTGCGGTGTCGTTAGTCCTTTCTTTGTCGTGCATCTTGGCTGTCCTTTGTCGTGATATATTCCTTTGTCGTGTGTATAGGTTGTTCTTTGGCGTGAGTTGAAACATTGCTGTGCATTTTCTTTTCTCTGTCTCGTGCATACACTCTTTCCCATGCGTCATCTACGCGGTGCACGACAAAGGACTCTTTGTCGTGTGATGACTCATGACAAAGGACGGCCTGACGGTAGTGAAGGTTTTTCCAGTAGTGCTTGTGACCTCATCAGCATGTATCTACGGTGACCCAACATACCACTGCATGATGTAGTACACTATAGTCGTTGACATAACACCAATGAAACACCGTTCACTAGTATTACATACCTCAGAGTGATACAAAAGAAACACCAAGAAATGACTACAGTTTACAACTTAACTGTTTACAAAAGATCCAGAGAACACTCTAGGTTAAAGAGAGAGAAAGAAACTTCTTACAATGAAGAACCAGAAAGAATAACTTAGGACTATCTGGCTAATAAGACTAGCATCTAAACTATCTGACTTTCAATTTCTACTAATGCAATGCTCTACAGAAGTAGGTTTTATGGCTAGAGTATCTACTCCTATCTAATCAGAACTTCGTCTTCACTTTGATTGATGAATATGTTGACTTCATTGACTTTATTGAAGAACTTGAGCTCTCAATGATGGTTTCTTGCGCATAAGTTGGTGTTGACGTCATCTTCAACGGCTTTAGAATCTAGCAAGGGTTAAGAAGGTACGGTTGAGTACGAGCGTACTAAACAAGCTCAATAAAAAGGAGTGTTTGATGCACAAGCTACAGCCATAGACCAAGGGTCATAGGCAATGCAAATTTTCATAAACATTTCTTCAAAGGTTGCTTTTATTCTGAAAATCTATGTCCGCTAGCCTTGACAGGTTTACCAGAACTTTCGTGGAGTTCCTTTCCTGCAGCGTTCACAGCTCCTTCCTAGAACAGGGAGTAACAAGTTATAGTTTTTACACTCTGCAGAGGTGTGTTACTTTACCCATGAGAGACCAAATCCTTGTTGCACAACCGGGCAATCCTTCCCGTCCACACTTCCTTTGTGTGGGGCCGAGAAGATGATCCAAGCCAATCACTGCCTCCTTTGCGACCCAGTATGTCTCCTTGGTGTACACCATGCCCACATATTGAATTATGGGAATGGTTAGTACAGACCATTCAGATGCTAGAACTATCATGGGACGTTGAGGGTTCCCACTCATATGCTGCATATCCTCTACGAATTACCAATTAATGCACGCTACAAGGATAACAGTCACGACCTGCACACCCGGCTACATGTGAAAGGAAGAAGATACAACTAACTTCTCCGTTCCATTCCAAATCTCATGGTTAATGCGTAATATACGACGCTACAATCACTTGCGACATTGGTTGTTAAGTCCTAAATGATATATTCGTAGACAATGGTATCCCAATCGCCAAACTTAATAGATTAGCTGATCACCCTAGATCAGTAACCAATATTTTAAATTATAATTGAAAATAGTGTTTTCTGACCTTTTTGAAATGCAGGTGATGACAACATTTGAGTTACAAGTATTTGATAGAAAGTAATCAAAGGACATGAGCAAGTGTGAACTTGCCTTTTGTGAATGCAAGATTATGCACTCACGATCTTCAAGATACTAGAAGATCCAAATTCTGTAAACAACATCATTGGTCCAGTAAGGACAAATGTTTAAAGAAGCAATATGTTGATGCATAACTAATGTAATGCATTTTGTAAAGTCCTGAGATAAATCCCTAATAATGAAAATGAGTTAAATATAAGTGATGTATTTTAAGATTTAGTTATTTCTAACGTGTACTCATAAGTAAATCTATCTACAAAGCATTTAAGTGTTTAATATGCAAAGTATAAAAGTGAAGTATAATAATATTCTAAGATTGAGGGGAGTTGCTATTTGGTAATTATGATGGGATTTATTATGTTAAATTGTTAAGAGTTAAGTGACTTATTATAAGATTGTTATTTGAAGTGGAAAAATGAATAACATTTGAAGAAAATATTTCTTTGTTAAAGTTTGAACAATCTTTGTGGTTAATCGAATGTGATCGATGTCGTTTGTGCTTATCTGATAAGCTTGGATTTGATATGCCTTATGACTTAATTTGGAACAGACAAAAGTTAACTATAAAAACATAAATATTCTTTAGGCATTATGCATGACTTTAAACATAAGTAGATCTAGGGTGTGATGTGTCTAAAAGTATTAATAAGTTTTAAACCTTACAATAAGCATGTTTAAAGGTATGGGATCAGTCACTTCTAGCTTAAGTGAATGATGAGTTTAAATGTGATTTGATTATGAATATAGTTTATCTTATTAAGGAAAATAAATTTGGATGATTTTAATAATCTATTAAAGTTTGAAATCATATTAAGAATGGTTAAAAAGATAAATACCATTCACTTCTATCATAAGTGAATGATTTTTAGAGTTTACTTAAAATTGTTGATTTAATTTGGAATTTATGGTTTTAAAAGAGTTTTATAAAGTTAATAAGTTATTCTTAAGTTTTATTATAGATCTAAGTTATGACTTTGGAATTATTATCTAAATACAAAGGACTTAAGGTTTTATCAAGGAATATGATTATTGCTTACTTGAGAAATATTTTTAAAGAATGTACAAAATAGGTTTTTTATAGAATAGATAAGGATTACTACTTTTTAATCTTAAAAACCTTTGGAATAATAGATTTCGTATTTTTATAGTAAACTATGTTTATTCAAGATATTAAAAATGATTTTTATTTATTTTTAAGTATTATTCTTATTTTTACAAAAATCCACAAAGGATTATATGTCATTAAATGTTAGCTTCAAGTTTTATTTGTAAAAAAGTAAGGTAGTATTTTTATCAAATTGTAGACTCATTTTTATATGTAAAATGACTTTTATTCAATTTTAAGACGTTGTCTTATTTTATGAAATTTCATTTAGGTCTTAATGGTATTGCATTTTATTCAACTCAAACAAGTCATGTTATATTTTTCCAAGGTATATATTATTTTTGTGATCATTTTGATATATTATAACTATTTTTAAGATTTTTCTATATTTTTTAGAGTGTAGGCTGGGTTTAGCGTTATTTTGGTCATTTACTAATTGGGATAATATTTTATTTTTGGAATTTCCTTTTGGAACTGGGCCTGACTCACCTATTGGCCGAACTTAGGCCGAACTTGGCCGAACTTGGCCCAAGCCGGCACGGGGTCAAACCCTACCCCGGACCACTTCTCCTTGCCCCTCACCCCCACTTTCTTCTCACCCTAACTTATCCTCACGCACGCTCTCTTGGGCGACTCCATGGCGACGCCGCTGTCGCTGCTTCATTCCCGCGATTTTGTCCACTTTGGTCGCCGTCACGGTGGTTATCAGTGTGGTTTTGGACGATGTATCCTAGGGTTTGGCTCGATTTGAAAGGCACCTCCTCTCCAAGCCGTGCTGAACCCCTTCTGGCTGTTAGGGTTCCGCCGCTTTGGTGTCGTCTGGTGAGGTGGGGAAGGTGTAGTGGTCGATTATTGCTATTGGATTCATCGATGGATGGCTGCTGGTGAGGCTCGACATGGGTTGAGCGCCCTCATGCTCCTCGTGTCACCTCGCTGTGGTCTATTCTTCGGCCGCCACCGTTGATGTCGACTTCACGGTCTGCTTCGTCTTCGGCAAGCTTAGATTCGCCACAGGTAGGTATCCCTTCCCCATCTCTACATCCTTTTCTCTTTATGTTAATCTGGGTTAGGGTTTTCTTCTTGATAATTCTGATTGTATCTTTGTCATGATGCTACTACGGAATTGCTAGTATATATGTTGCTAAACTTTAAATTCAGTGTTTATCCTCTGAATGTCTGCTAGAATTGTCTTGAATCACGCTTAGCTCAAACTATGTCTAGACTAGCACTATTACTGGTGTTTTGTGAACTACTGATAATGATCTATGTGTGTTGAGATGCTACTAAGTCTAGCCTCTCCACCTGGATAATTTACTCATCCCTGATGTATTTGGCTTAAGTTAGTTATACTGCAGTTTAATTGATATACATGTATGGTGTTTGATTTCCATTTATATAGGATGGATGTATTTGCTTGTATCACATACGGATATTGTGGTGTAACAAGAAAGAACTTAATTCATAGTTCTCTGATGGGATTATATGTAGGCTTGCTGATGCAGCTACTACTGACTCTATATTATTTGTTGCTAATTGAATTCATGAGTGTGATAGGCATGATGTGATGAACCTTTGGTTCAGTTATGATCTTGGTTAGTGAATACGGTGGCTTCTGTTGGATGCTCTTGCTGCTATGGTGCCTCATTTTGGAGTGTGCACATCAGCAGAGTCATTTAAGCATGACCTATTGTGATTAATTTGGATAGGCTTGATGAGATTATTATTATAAATGATGAGACATGGAAATTAAACTATTACAGTCCATGCCCATGATATCTATGTTGAGGCTTTAGCTTTGTAAGAACATACATGATTGATACTTCGTTGGGGGTCTTAAGAAAGAATTGATCTTCCTGTAAGTTTGTACAATGAAGTAAATTATACATCTGATTCCTAGAACACTTGCTAGTAAAATGATTTGTTTTTATTGGATTGCTACTGTTGTTTAAAGGAATATCTTCTGTAATATGGCTATCCTGATGTGGAACGTCCCTGAGGGTGAGCACAATAGCATAGATCATTTACATGATTATCTATACCTTTACTTAACCAAGTGTCGGTCCTTGTCTTTGTCAATGATTCCAAGTTTGAGGCTTGAATTGTGTTGCACATGATCATATACTATTGCTGCCTTGCAACTGATTTGGCTAATTACCACCACTGTCACTAATACAATGGTTATATGATTCCTAGATGTATTTAGCTAGAAAAATGGTCATGTGGTGTTGTTCTCTTGTGTTGTGTAGATTCATTAGTGAGATGCCACTGTGATGCCTTCTTTAGGATGGAACACAGTGGTCTCCACTACTGGATCTATTAAACTTGCAAAGTAGGGTGTGAAAAATGATATCATCCAATTTGGATGATCCAGATGCATAACCCTAATATGTGACGTTGGTGAATGACGCACAAGGCTGAGATTAATAGTGGTAGTAAGAACAGATACTATAATTTCCTTTCAAGATCTATGATGAGACTAGCATAGCTTTCCTATGCTAGACTGAGAGGTCCTTTTCTTTCCAAATACTTTTCTAAAATGAACTGATAGGAATAGAGGCTATATGTGGTTATGGCAATAATCACCTGTAGTTGTGTGGAGGCTGCACTTGATAGAGATCTAGTTCAGCTGCTGCTATATCTTGATATCCTGCTCCCCTCTCCTTCTACTACTTCATCCACTACAGTAGCCATAGCATGGCCTTCTCCACCTTGTCCTTGCCATTAGATGGCTCCTCAAAGCAACAATGGTTAGATATATGGTGTTCACCTAAATGAGTGATCTTGTGGTGATGAGCAAGAACATGTGTTGTTCTTGGTGATGAACTAGTGATCTGAGGGTAGTTCTAGCAAAGTGTGGTGACCAGGGAATATCTAGCTTTGATGCTATAGTTGGTTCCTCCCTTTTCTATAGCTGGTGCCTTCCCTGATGTGTTGACAACACATCAGCTACATGCGGTGACTAAGCTGCTGTAGGTGGACCTGCTGAGTGCAAGTACCTATGTTTTACTTGGCTGGAATTGAGGATTAGATCAAGTGAAACTTGATATTTCCTAGCTATTTATCTTTTTACTATATCTGATTTGATGAAATTTGCCCCTTGGATAATGATGCTTAGGCTGAAGCTTTCTTGGATGATAAGAACAGATACTACCCCTAGTGAAACTTGCCCCTTCGAAATCAAACTCGATGATGAGACAAACAGTGCATTACACAGTAAATCTGAGAGTTCAATTAATACACTAACCCCTTATTCCATTATTTTTTGTTTCCTTTTCAGTTGATTTGCAGGTACAAAATAATTCAAAGAAGATTAAGAAGATCTAGTGTAGGATTTGGTTGTAATTTAGTTTAGAATTTTTCCTGCTTATTTTTTGTAATTCTTTTCTATCTTTGTAATTTATTTTTTTATCCTTTTGTAATTTATTTATTCATTTATTTAAATGTAAAGACAATCTAACATTGTGTTATGTAATAAAAATATCCTTTATTCATTCCTATACATTATTTCTTTATAGTAAGATCTCTTATTCCTTTATTATAAAGGAAAATGTAATATTTGTATGCATCTTATATTTAATAATTATTTTTTATTACCTATTTATTATCATAATTTCATATATTAACATGTATTTATACTTAGTTCTACTTTTATTTTAATTTAATTTTCTAAATTCAAATTTGAGATTCAAACTCAAGTTTGAATTCTACCCTTCCAAAACACAAAGATTCAATAGAGCTCATGTCAAAATCTATCGCATTTGCTCTTATGTTCCCATTAGTACAAGAGAGATATCGATTCTTCTATAGCTTATTTAGTTTTGCACGAAATTCCCGGATTTTCTTATGCATGAATGCAATGCACAAACATATGTCCTCTCTATTTCTAGGTGATAATCCTAGGATGTTACGGTCTCTCCCCCTTAAAATCAACTTCATCCCCGAAGTTCGTACTCTCTTACGGGGTTGTTCGTCTGCGGTACCAAAGTTGGTAGGCCAGCGCATGGCGGTACCTAAGTTGCCTGAAATTACCGCGTTTCGAAAAGTTGGGCCGCCAACTACTGAGAGGGGCCATTTCGAGGCAAACTCATCTCAACCCTGCCAAATTCAAACATTCCTTTAAACTACCCCGTGAAGTGGACGGTCGGGACCCTCATGTTTGTCATCTGTCCGTGACGCAGGCACCAACGCGGCAACCTCTTAGGCAAATTGAGCAGCTAAGTGGATTGGATGCGTTGACCAATTTCACAAATCCATTCCCAGCTTTCCCCTAGCACCGGCGGCGTCGGAATCCACCCTCCAGGTAGGACGATCCCTTCGGACATTTGACTTTCGGCGCCCAGTTGCTGTGCCCAGTCGCTGATACCGAGCCCCAATGGCGCATGCCATAGCCGCCGTTGCGAGGCGCTAGCCCGCCTCTGCCGCCGACGAGCCGAGCAGCTCAGAGGATGGCAGATCCTACTATCAAGAAAGAAGAAGTTATGTCTACAAGCGGGTGATCTACCCTTCTCTTTGCTATTTGCACTAGTTACAACTGCTAGCTGGCTACTGAACCTCAAATTGTTTGTTAGCCCAACGCTGACAAACATATTTTGTCCACAGTTTTCTGTCAAGTGCAATCTGTGCGGACCCCCTTACCTGGTTACGGTAGTCCTCTACAGGTACGACTCTAAGGGCAAGAGGGATGGACACCATTGTTTCATGATGGAAGAAGCGCCTGCGCAGATCTGCACTATATCTGGTATGGTTGCTGCTCTGCGTAATCATGTTGAATTATGGCCGAAGCAGACTGCAAAGTTCAGCTTCGTGGATGAACGTGGCATCATGGTTCCTATAACGTGTGAGAGTCAGCTAATTGGGTTGATGAAAAGGTATGCTTCGACTGCCATGTTTGAGCTGAAATGTGATGTACTGGATGTGGAAGCTGCTACAACTGGGAGTCGCCCTTCTATTCTTGGACAGGGTGGTTGCTCGAACCCAATTTGCCCTTCTATTCTTGGACGATATTGGGCAGTTATGCAACAGTCTTGTTTCTTTGACAGGAAGCGCCGCAAGGTTAGAAACATGACTGCTGGGTCAGTCATTTTGCTGCCCGAAGAAATTAAAAACGAGTGGAAAGATGTCATTTTGCAGCCCGAAGAAATTAAAAACGAGTGGAAAGATGATGCTAGACACGATTCTGGTGCCCATTGTCCTGGCGATGTAGAGTACGTGAAGCTAGGAAAATTGGCACCGAGGAAGAGGAAGAAGGCAGGAAATGAAGAAGCCATTGGACGTGAAGGCTTGGCACCCAGGCTGCGGAAGAAGGCTGCTGGCAATGAAGATGCATAGTAATGTGTTGAACTTGAACCTATATATGTAATTCTGTTAAATTCTGATTGCTTTGTGTGTGGCATGTTGCTAGGCGAAACAATCTACCCACATTCCCTGAGTAAAATGTACCGCGACTTAGGGTTTGGAAACGCCCGAGTCAGTAGTTTATTCCGAAATTGTGATTGTGCCACTGCTATCTGAAAACAAGGATCCACCGGTTCCAGGAGTGTTGAGGGGTAGGAGGTCTCCAAATACGACGGAATGTAAGTGGAACATAAATAAATTATTTAAGCTGCCACACTCCACGAAGCAGCAACTTATTTCAGATGTTGCACAACGATGTGGCAACATAAACAGCAATGTTCTCACCGATAATGCCTAGATGAGGAGGAAATGAGTACCACTTTCTGGCCTAATCTAGAGCCCGTCTATCTCACCACCTCTCTGCTCCAGCATCCCCTGCATCTGGCGAAGCTCCCGGATCTCCAGTAACCGGGTGTACGTGCTTCCACTTTATAAATTATGGTTGTGCCATTTGCATGCGGCACAATCCACGTAGATTACGTTTAATAAAACCACCAGTGTCAGAATACACTAGTAGAAAAGGTGTCTTTGGTCCATGGTTACGTTCCCAATCCGGGACAGAAATCTAAATCGAGGCAGAAATTGATCTAAATCATAAATTCTTCCACAAATTAATGCGGGGTTAGAGCAATTTTTTTCCTCCCTGGAATCCGGGACCAATAGTTCAGACCGCTAGGTCAACAAGTACAAATATTACAACTTAAAAAGGCACGAAGCTTAAGCTAAATAGAACTAGTTATCACACATCTCCTTGATCTTCCAAATCTTGGCCCGATGCGCATCTTCCTGCGAGAGCAAGGATCGAATTGTCTGCTCCTTCCTTTTAGCATCTTCCTTGCACAGCTTCAATTGTTTCTCTACATTTTTCCTCATGTACTTGTCAATACTCATAGTTGTGTACTGCAGGACTTTGGCCTGGTGGAGATCGTTCCTTGCTTGAGTCAGTTCTAGCTCTGCTTTAGCCTTTAGGGCCAACGATGCATCCCTCTCCTTCTCAACTTTGATAACCTTGTGTTGCACCCACCTAAGATCTCGTTTATGCTTGGTCGTGTCAACTGGTTCCCATAGCTTCATCTCAACACTGTCAAGAAGTGAGCTGAATACGGATTCTTTCAACTCGTCAGTCATTTCCCATAGTTTTTCTAGCGTTTTCTGCATCGATTTGGGCCACTCTGGATCTACCCATTTGACAACACCGCAACTTCTGCCTTGCATCATTGCACGATGTCCTTGACACCATAGAAACCTCCTGCCTGCATTTCGTCCTTCGAAGACTACAAATTGAGCGGGCACATATCCATGTTTACATACCATAGGACTGTATTCATCCTCTAAACCGTGATAGTCGGAGTCATACATCGTCTGGTTGGCGTAACACATCATACGCGCATGAGTAAACAGATTAGATCTAGCTCAAAAAATAGATAACAGGCCACACATGATAGAAATAGAGATGAGACGACTCACATCGAAATCACCGTCCATGTCGTCACGACGGGTTTCCTCGCTGTCTCCCCTTGAACCCATGGCGAGAGGGGTGGGGGGGTGGCTGCCGGAGAGGGGATTGGGATGGAGGCGCCATCGGCTTGCGGCCACGGCAGGATGGGAGTGAGGTGGGGAAAGTGGCTTCGAGGGTAAGGAAGAGAAGTACGGGGAGGAAGAGAGGTAATGGGGACGTGACACTGGGATGTGGCCCACTGAACTCGTGAGACGTGACACTCGCAACAGGGGAGAGCCCGGTTTTGCCAGTTTGTCCAAAGCAAGCGTGGCCAATCATGCCGCATAACAGCCTACTCGCGGATCGCTCTCACGAAGACCATCCCAATCGTCCAAGCGCCCCAATCGAACGGTATGTAACAATCGTCAAGCAGAACAACTGTGTTGGGGCGTGCCTTCTAGAATACTCGGTCTAACGGCTACCCATGCAATGACACTGGGTGTGGTTCGTGAAAAGAACAGACATGCCATGACATTGGTGGATCCATGAGTGGTTTATGGAAGTAACAGACATGCAATGACTCTAGCTATGGTTAATGAAAAGAACACGCATGCAATGACACTGGGTGTGGTTCATGAAAAGAACATACATGCAATGACACTGGTGGATCCTTATGTGGTTTGTTTAGAGGAACAGACATGCAATGACACCCGTGGATCCACGTGTAGTTCATGAGAAGAACACACATCCAATGACACTAGGTGGATCCTTATGTGGTTCATGAAATGAACTGACATGTAGTGACAGTGGGTGTGGTTCATGAAAACAACAGGCATGCAATGACATCAGCGGATCCATGTATGGTTTTTGGAAGTAACAGACATGCAATGACTCTAGCTATGGTTAATGAAAAGAACAGACATGCAATGACTTATGTGGTTTGTTTAGAAGAACACACATGCAATGACACTGGGTGTGGTTCATGAAAAGAACAGATAGGCAATGACACTGGTGGATCCTTATGTGGTTTGTTTAGAAGAACACACATGCAATGACACTAGGTGTGGTTCATGAGAAGAACACACATCCAATGACACTGGTGGATCCTTATGTGGTTTGTTTAGAGGAACACGCATGCAATGGAACAGGGTGTGGTTCATGAAAAGAACAGACACGCAATGACACTGGTGGATCCTTATGTGGTTTGTTTAGAGGAACAGACATGCAATCACACTAGGTGGATCCATGTGTGGTTTATGAGAAGAACACACATCCAATGAATTCTAGTGGATATATCTTGGCATAATTTGATGTATTCCATGATTTAATTTATTGTACATGACACTTCCCATTTTTATACTACTCAGTTTTGCCCTTGGTTTTATGTGGTACTACTTAGTTTTGCTCACCCCCCTCTCTATCTTTCGTAGAAGCCCAAAACTATCTTCACCCTATCTGCTTCTCCTTGATTGGTTGTCACAGTTATCACGCGGATCAAGCACACCAACCGTTGATTCTGTGCGATCCAACGATGATCGTAGCACACCTCGTGCCCTTCACAGTACAGTGTGAGACAGCACGGACGTCTCCCTCCGCGAGACTTCTACAGGAAGGAACACGATGCCGTCCATGGAAAAAGTCGTCAAGCGGTCATGTCAAGTTTAATCAAGTCTGAAAAGCCTACTACTGCTACTACAACTCATGCACAGGGCAACGGGGTCATCGAGTGCACGGTTGTCGACGGGACGCTGCAATTTAATGCCCCATTTATACGCAGCGCTCTCAATCTCACTAACAACTAGGCCCTAACACTATTAAATTCCATGAGTCAAGGGCCCCCCTTGAGTAGATCTAACGTTGCTAGAAATTAGTTCCGCGCCACTTGCATGCAGTGGAATAGAGGGATACCATGAGCGTCTTTTCAATGCAGCTCTAAAGTGGAGATCGTGGTTGTTTCAAAAAAAAGGGAACCGAAAAAAAAGGGAGGAGATCGTGGTAGCCCCCCCGCCCCCCGCCCACCACACGTGTCCACTCGAGGACTACGAACGGTCCGGTGTTTATAACCCCCCTCGACCTTCTTCTTCCATGAGCTTGTGTCATTTCCCCCCAGTCTGTCTAGTCCCAAGACCCCAATCTACACCTGCCGCACGCGCTGAATCTCCCTCCTTTGCAATACCTACTTCCCTTGGTGCGCCATGAAGCGTACGCGTGGAGAAGATCCGGAGGTGAAGCCAGTTGAAGCCGAAGCAGCAGATGGCTCGGTCGTCGCCAAGCATACGGAGGCGTCTTCTCCGGGCACGAACGCCGCTTGTCGCCGTGCCGTTGAGGGTGCGAACTCATCCGTCCAGCCAGTAGCCGTCGCCGCCGAGCAGAAGTTGGTAGCCGTCGCTGCCGAGCAGCAGGTGGTAGCCATCGTCGCCGAGCAGCCGGTAGTAGGCGTCGCCGCCAAGCAGCAGGTGGCCGACAACGTCGTGGTGCCAGCGGCAGATCTGGATGGGGGGCAGGCGGCAGGCGGAGGAAATCCGGTGATCTACATCGATGACCCCATCGCTGTTCAAGAAATCTTCGATGCAATCGCGGAGAACGATGAGTTCGAGGAGGAGGTCCCTGATGAGGAGTCTGAGGTACTACATTGCTAGCTTCTCTAGTCGCAGCCGCAGTTTTGACTGTTCATACATAGGATTTCCTCAATCGTGTACATATTATTTTGCTCTTGAAGTAGGGTAGTATATATATATGATTCGATCGGTTGATTGATGCATCTGCCATCTAGTCACAAAACCCCAATCCGTCTAGTCACAAAACCCCAATCTGCTCATCCGCCATCTAGTTGAGTTTGCTAGTTGAGTGTTGGTTTGTATTGTTTCTGATCTATGAATGCGTTGTATGATGCATTTGTATATCCCTGAATATTGTTTGGTACGATTACATTTCAGTTTCTTATTGTGGCCAATGATTCAAATTTTCCCCAAAGAGAGGCAGACACATTGGTGTCAAATTTTTACAGGATGAGTGAGCGAACCTGGGGCCATGTACAAGATCAATATAAGCTGTGCAATTGTTACTTGGTTCGCTTACGCCATCTCTGTAGAAACTTATGAGGCTGCAATCTTTATTCTACATTCATAGAACTATGATATTTGAATTATATATTCCATGCATTCATAGTGTATAAGAATTACATTTTAGTTTGTCACCGAGGCCGATGATTGAAATTTGCCCCAAAAGAGTTCAAGGGGAGACATGTATGACGGTGTCATGTTTTAGGGATGGGTTGGTGAACCCTGAGGCATCAATGCACAAAAACAATATAGGTTGTGCTGCTGGTACTTTGGTTCCCCAACTCCATCTCTGAAACAAATTATGAGGCCCTTGATTTATTCTCATATGGAACTACATATATGATCCTTGAATTGTTTCTGATCTTTTAATGATTGGTATGATGCATATGTATATGAATGGTTTTGATCATAAGTATATTTAACATGTACCTGAAGATTAATTGTTTGGTGTTTATTTATAATTAACATATTTAGGCTTGTTTTTGTACCTGACTATGTATATCCCTGAATAATGTTCTGTACGACTACATTTCAATTTCTTATTGTGGCCAATGATTCAAATTTGCCCCAAAAGAGAGGCAGACACATCGGTGTCAGATTTTTTCAGGGACGAGTTAGTGAACCTGGGGCAATGTACAAGAACAATATAGGATGTGCAATTGTTACTTGGTTCACTTACGCCGTCCCTGTAGAAACTTATGAGGCCTTAATCTTTATTCTACATTCATAGAACTATGATATTCGAATTACCTATTCAATGCATTCAGTGTACAAGAATTACATTTTAGTTTGTCACCGAGGCTGATGATTGAAATTTGCCCCAAAAGAGTTCAAGGGGAGACACGTATGACGGTGTCGTGTTTTAGGGATGGGTTGGTGAACCTGAGGCAGCAATGCACACAAACAATATAGGTTGTGCTGTTGGTACTTTGGTTCTCCAACTCCATGTCTAAAACAAATTTTGAGGCCCTAGATTTATTCTCATATGGAACTACATATATGATCCTTGAATTGTTTCTGATCTTTTAATGATTGGTATGATGCATATGTATATGAATGGTTTTGATCATAAGTATTTTTAACATGCACCTGAATATTAATTGTTAGGTTTTTTATTTATAATTACAATATTTAGGCTTGTTTTTGTACCTGACTATGTATATCCCTGAATAATGTTTTGTACAATTACATTTCAATTTCTTATTGTGGCCAATGATTCAAATTTGGCCCAAAAGAGAGGCAGCCACATTGGTGTCATATTTTTTCAGGGACGAGTTAATGAACCTAGGGCGATGTACAACAACAATATAGGCTGTGCAATTGTTACTTGGTTCACTCACGCAGTCCCTGAATAAACTTATGAGGCTGCAATCTTTATTCTACATTCATAGAACTATGATATTCGAATTATCTATTCCATGCATTCATAGTGTATAAGAATTACATTTTAGTTTGTCACCGAGGCTGATGATTGAAATTAGCCCCAAAAGAGTTCAACGGGAGACACGTATGATAATGTCGTGTTTTAGGGATGGGTTGGTGAACCTGAGGCAGCAATGCACACAAACAATATAGGTTGTGTTGTTGGTACTTTGGTTCGCCAACTCCATCCCTGAAACAAATTATGAGGCTCTAGATTTATTCTCATATGGAACTACATATATGATCCTTGAATTATTTCTGATCTTTTAATGATTGGTATGATGCATATGTATATGAAAGGTTTTGATCATAAGTATTTTTAACATGCACCTAAAGATTAATTGTTTGATTTTTATTTATAATTACAATATTGAGGCTTGTTTTTGTACCTGACTATGTATATCCCTGAATAATGTTTTGTACGATTACATTTCAATTTCTTATTGTGGCCAATGATTCAAATTTGTCCCAAAAGAGAGGCAGACACATTGGTGTCATATTTTTTCAGGGATGAGTTAGTGAACTTGGGGCGATGTACAACAACATTACAGGTTGTGCAATTGTTACTTGGTTTGCTGACTCCATCCCTGAAGAAACTTATGAGGCTGCAATCTGATACAATTATTTGTCATTGTGTCGAGATGAAATGATATATGAACCGATCAAACTATTGCTGAGATGCTTTATCTTTGATATCCACGGATATATTGTCTTACATATACATGTTGTCAATTCTTGAGTTGTAATACAATTCAATCATATGTATGAGTTCTAAGTTATGTTCTTAAAAAACAATAGGAGGATGATGATGAAATGGACGATAGCAAGGAATCCAGGGACAACAAGAGCCGCTACATGCTGAGGCGGTTACGGTGTGGGCTAATCCGTTTCCCCCGTAGGAGGAGACTGTTTTGCCCATTCTGTGGCAGAGCAATTAACGTGGACCTCGACAACATGATCTAGCACGCGGAGGGCGTTGGCAGCAGCGGAGGCAGGTATAAGGCGATTACCTTGGCGCGGCACGCAGCCTACGGCAAATTCCTCCGGAAGTATGTTAGGACTGGCCTGTATCCCATCGACTAGGCTGTCGCTGCCTCCTGCTGATAAACCCCTGCCCTGCTAGGCGTCTCCGTGTCCCGGCCTCCTACTGCAGCCCCTGCTTTTATTTTGTTCTAGTTAATTATTACCTGTGTGTGGCATGTAAGACAATATACCCGTGGTGTCTCTGGTGAACCTTATATATTAATCTACTCCTTTATATGGAGTGCCTTAAAGTTTCTAGTGTTCAATTATATTTACTGATCATGCTCATGCACACTACAAAATATTTCTAGTGCTCGATTATATTAAAATTGTCAAGAAATACATCAACAAGTTAAATTGGTCGAAATTTTGTATTGAAGTAACTAAATGTATCATAGACATAATAAACTAGAAACTAAAATCTTGTTCAAACACATAATGTATCACCACCACTTGTTGTCGTCCTTGACTTGCTTCCCCTTCAGCCGCTTGATGTCGCCACCATTCCAAGATCCCTGCTCGTCTTGAAACCGCTTTCTGTCCTCCTCGCGCTTCTTCTCCTGGGCTAGCTTGCAACCAGGGCATAGCTCTCTCGCGAAAAACCCCGCCTTAACCATCTCAACTTTCATGGTAATGAGCTTACTGTACAACTCGTACGCCATGTAGGCGTCTCTGGCTGCATACTCGAGGCGCACCTGGCTCATTGGCTTCCACTCCCAGTAGTCGTGATCGAGTCGCTTCAATTTCTTCAGTTTTTCATAGGATTTATCGATGATTTCCGCTGCCAGATCACCCATGCCATCCTTCGCTGGGTATGATTTGATCTTCTACAGATTTTGGATGTCGATGTGGTGCCCCTCTGGGATTTTTATCAACACACGAGAAAGCATAATTGTGTCATTTGTGATATCCATGCTAGTGAAAGTTATCCCTTTCCTACACAAGAACTCGACCAGAGCCGGACAACGCATCTCAGTTGGTTTACTCCTGCACTTAGATGGTTCTAGGGATGTAAGGGAACAAGGGATGCAGAAGTGGTGATCTCAAATTTAAATTTCACATACCTGCAGAAGTGGTAAATGAGGACCTCCTCATGTATGGCGATTTGCACAACAGCGATCTCTTGTGGAGGATTTTTTCGCTTATTTGCACGGGTGTACTCCAAGTCTAGCCCCACAAAGTTGTTCTTGTCTTTCGCAAGCAATTGCTCAAACCTGGCGAGAGTTGTCTCCACAGTCGCTTCATCATTTGTGTACACCACTGTCAAAGTCGTGGTGCCATGGGCAGGGACCAAGTGGGTCTCTGTTGTGCGTTTCCCATCGTCCATGCCTGCAAGGAAATGGGTGAAAGGAACTGCCTACAAAAGGAAGAAGATGAACCGACGGTTCCAGAATAGAGGAAGAAGAAGCGCCCAGGAAAAACTACAGAGGAATGACTAAGGAAGAGGAATGACTGTAGAAGAAACGTGGTAACTGCAACTTTCGGTTCGAGAACTCACCGTGGTTACGTGGAGATCGTGGCAGTGCCGCCGATTCAACAAGTGGGGCTAGTTCCTGCGAGAATATGAAATTAGCTGTGCATTTTTCTATGCGAGAAATTGAGAGAAGTCATTTATATTTTGTTTTTCATAATTAAACACAATGAAGTTGGTACAGCCCAAGAGATTTGAACAAAAGAGATTTGCTAGTTTAACATTCAACAACACTTACAGGCCCAACATGGCAGAACTTGGAGATCCCTAGAACTTGAGCTACCACAGAGACCTCGGTAGAGGTGGCAGAATTGGTGCGGGTGCAACCACGGCGACGGCGAGCTCGGATTCTAGAGGAGGAAAACAGAACCGAGCATGGTCGACAAGGTGATAGATCTCATCGGGAACCAATTATCGTCCCTGACCGTGCCATGGGTGCGTCCACGGTGAGGGCGAGCTCCAACTCGGGATGGGGAGGAGAGCGGGGCCAAGCAGCTTCGTCACTTCCCAGCTATGCGCCATGGCCGCGACCACAGATTGTCGCTCCGGGGAAGAAGACGAGTAATGGAGGTGCCAACGCTGCAAGCCTATAGGGAGGAGAGCTGGTCCGAGCAGGTTCGTCCATGTCCCAGCTCCGCGCCATGGTTGCGACGCCCCACAGATTGCTGCTCCGGGGAAGAAGAAGACGCGTAATCGATGCAGGCGCGAACGCTGCAAGCCTAATTGACACCTAAGCGACGGGAGCGACAGGAGCAACATAACGGCGAGAACTGACAGGGGGCCCAACTTGACGGCTGTTAGCCTGATTTTTTGTATTGAAACATAAATTTGAATTCGTGCTGAAAAAGACCCTCTGAGTATTTGGCACGCCAACTATAGTCATCGCGGATGATATCAGGGAACTCAGGTACCACGTTGCCTGGACACCTCAACTTTCGGGCCGCAAAATGATATTCTCCTCTCTTACGTTGCGGAGTGAGGAGTTAACTTCTAGTGATCACGACATTTCTCAAATTCCATGGTGATCGCAAATGGGGATAATCGTGGTATTCCATGTCCAGATATTTTCCTTGAATCCTATTCATTCTCGACAATCTAGAACTATAGTTCTAAGTTATCCCAAGGTTCCTTTTACTATAATGTCTTTGTGGTCCTTCCTGTGGTTGGTTTTGGATTCATTTAATCCGATACAATCAGGGGGTTTCCTATTACTCTTCGCCGGTCAATTTTGGAATACCCTCTTACCTCTTAAGGGCAACTTATGAATTGTTTCCTATTTATAACTAGTCCTCTAGAGTTAGTCTGGTTTATTTCCTTCAATCATTCATTTGGAAATATTCTCGGAAATACTTTATAATGATGGCTTCTTATAATGTTATGAGAATAGGGATTACTCTTATCATCGTCTAGTAAATCTTCTCCATCCTTTACTCCAAAATTCAGATAACAACACTTCAGTGTTTATTGTTTACTCTCCCCCTTGGGGTTTCCTAATGGTCTCTAAACTGTATGTATAATACCCATTATCTCAATAATAAGGATATTGGTCTCTATCTAGCTTATACTTTACCTCTGGAAGGTCTCACGAAAGAATCTGTGATATACCCACACAGTTGTGGATCTCTGAAACGAATCTTCCAACATTACTTGTCTTACTTTTATCTTCTTAGACATTATTCCTCACTATTGAACCCGATTCCGTGGAACGTCTCAAAAAAATGATCTCCTTAATTTCATACTTCCTTAGGTGTAACTTAACTTAGGCTAAGTTTTATGCTCTTTAAATCATACAAAGATGACCTAGTTAGCTAAAGTGCACGGATACCAGCTGTGGATCCTCCTAGGTGTATGAATTACCCTACGGGTTTTCGACTTCTTACTGGCATTCTCTATGAGTTGTCAGAGCTTGATACCACCCTTGTTCCAAGACTTCTTCTTTGCACTGATTCATGATACTTCCATGATCTTGGGTACAACTACTTCCTTAGCTTTTGAGCAACATCACCTATTTTGAGTGAACTAAAGCTCATTCCTTCATGTTTCTCCACACCTTTTCTAAACTAATATTCCTTCTTACTACCGACTAATAATGAGTTGGGATTGATCCATCCTTCAAAATAGTGTTGATACTCCTTATAGTTGGCTTCCTTCTTCATGCAAGTCTTCATCTTGATCTTCGGAACTCATCACTCCCTTCTACGAATTCCCTTATCTATCTAGGTCTATAACATAAAGTAATAACTTGATGATGCAACATGCATTTTCCATCAAGTCAAACTGCATGTATAGATCTAGTCACTCAAGAAGATCCAATAAAAACGAAGAAATCCAAATGTGGTACATATATCTCACATCATTCTAAGCCCATAATATAGTAGTTGACTAAACCATCTCAAAAATGCAGGCTTAGCTGGGTAGTATATGACACCTCCTAGTATAGGTTTACTTTGTGATAATTAGCACATAGGGGTTAAACTACTCTTTATCTCAATATTTACCCAAATTGCTCAGTTGCAACAGGATAATTTTTGAGCAAAGTGGTCTCACTTTGGTTTTTACGAACCTCTAACTTTTCTGTTAGGACTACTAAGGACTACCAACCTTGCATTCTATCATAAACTACCCTCACATAACCTCTCAACACTACTAACAAAGTTGTATTCACTATCTTAATCCAAAAATCATCGTAATATTATGAAACCTATGCCTTCTATCATAGACCTACACTATTCTTAACATACAGTTATTACAAGATTTGTTGCTAAGTACTTGTCCTAATTACAAGCTTATCATGGTCTCAGAGATAATCCCACCATGATAACTCTTCATTTTATCTACTATTGTTGATTCTAAACCAAATCCTACTTCATCACGTAGAATTCTCAAGTGAATCCCACATGATTTACTTCCCATTACATCTATACATGTTCTAATGGTCTACCTTAAGTGGTATAGTGGTATCAACTAGTAATAAGTTTCTTTGAATTTACAGGGATTCTAAATATAGACTCTTAATACTACTCCACATCATATCCTAATCCTAGTCGTAATCTTCTTTGATATTTTAACTTACTTAAGATGTCTTAGTGGTGTTATACCTATCTAGAGGTACACTAAAATGGCTTTTCTTTAGAGAATACATATAACTAATCCTTAAGAAAGATGACAAAAACATCCAACTGAAGTGTGACAAGGCTATCCTCAAGTGGATACCATCACAAGTCTTGGTTTAGATAAGATGGCTCCTATAGTCACTATCCAACCTACAAATCTTCCTAAAATGGTTTTAATCCTAAGGTCAAAGCATATGCTTTGATACCAGCCACGGTGACCCAGCAAACCACTACATGATGTAGTACACTATAGTCGTTGACATAACACCTATGAAACACCGTTCACTAGTATTACATCCCTCAGAGTGATACAATAGAAACACAATAGGTCCAAGACATGACTATAGATTACAGCTCGACTCTTTACAAAAGATCTAGAGAACCTCTAGCTTAAAGAGAGAGAAAGAAACTTCTTACAAAGAAGAACCATAAAGAATCACTTAGGACTATCTGGTTAATACGACTAACATCTAAACTATCTGGCTTGCAATTGCTACTAATGCAATGCTCTACAGAAGTAGGTTTTATGGCTAGAGTATCTACTCCTATCTAATCAGAACTTTGTCTTCACTTCGATTGATGAATATGTTGACATCATTGATTTTATTGAAGAACTTGAGCTATCGATGATGGTTTCTTGAGCATAAGTTGGTGTTGACGTCATCTTCAACGACTTTAGAATCTAGAAAGGGTTAAGAAGGTACGGTTGAGTACGAGCGTACTCATCAAGTTCACTAAAAAGGAGTGTTTGATGCAGTAGCTACAGCCATAGACCAAGGGTCGTAGGCAATGCAAGTTTTCGTAAACATTTCCAAAGGTTGCTTTTATTCTGAAAACCTATGTCCCTCAGCCTTCATAGGTTTACCAGAACTTTCGTGGAGTTCCTTTCCTGCAGCATTCGTAGCTCCTTCCCGGAACAGGGAGTAACAAGTTACAGTTATTACACTGTGCAGATGTGCGTTACTTTACCCATGAGAGACCAAATTCTGGTTGCACAACCGGGCAATCTTTCCCATCCACACTTTCTTTGGTATGGGGCCTAGTAGATGATCCAAGCCAATCACTGCCCCCTTCGCGACCCCGCATGTCTCCTTGGTGTCCGCCATCCCCACATATTGAATTATGGCAATGGTTAGTACAGAGCGTTCAGATGCCAGAACTATCATGGGACATTGAGGGTTCCCACCCATATGATGCATATCCTCCACGGATAACCAATCAATGTATGCTACAATTATAACATCCAGGACCCGCACATCCGGCTACATGCAAAAGGAAGAAGATACAGCTGACTTCTTTGTCCCATTGCAAATCTCATGGTTAATGCGTAATATACGACGCTAGAATCACTGGCGACATTGGTTGTTAAGTCCTAGATGATATATTTCTGGAAAATGGTATCCCAATTGCCAGACTTAATAGATTATATGATCACCCTGGATCAGTAACCAATATTTTACATTATAATTGAAAATAGTATTTTCTGACCTTTTTGAAATGCAGGTGATGACAAAATTTGAGTCACAAGTATTTGATAGAAAGTAATTAATGGACATGAGAAAGTATGAACTTGCCTTTTGTGATTGCAAGATTATGCACTCACGGTCTTCAAGATATAGAAGATCCAAATTCTATAACAACATCATTGGTCTGGTAAGGACAAATGTTTATAGAAGCAATATGTTGATGCATAAGTAATGTAATGCATTTTGAAAAATCCCGAGATAAATCCCCAATAATGAGAGTGATTTAAATATAAGTGATTTATTTTAAAATTTAGTTATTTCTAATGTTTACTCCATAAGTAAATCTATCTACAAGCATTTAAGTGTTTAATATGAAAATTATAAAAGTGAAGTATAATAATATTCTAAGATTGAGGGGAATTTCTATCTGGTAATTATGATGGGATTTATTATGTTAAGTCGTTAAGGGTTAAGGGATTTATTATAAGATTTTTGTTTGAAGTGGCAAATCAAATAACTTTTGAAGAAAAGATTTCTTTGTTAAGGTTTAAACAATCTTTGTGGTTAATCGAATGTGATTGATGTCGTTTGCGCTTATCTGATAAGCTTGGATTTGATATGCCTTATGACTTAATTTGGAACAGACAAAAGTTAACTATAAAAACAGAAATCTTCTTTAGGCATTATGCATGACTTCGTGTACCAAAGTTAACTTTAAACATAAGTAGATCTAGGGTGTGATGTGTCTAAAAGTATTAATAAGTTTTAAACCTTGCAACAAGCATGTTTAAAGGTATGGGATCATTCACTTCTAGCTTAAGTGAATGATGAGTTTAAATGTGATTTGTTATTATGAATATAGTTTATCTTATTAAGGAAAATAAATTTGGATGATTTTAATAATCTATTAAAGTTTGAAATCATGTTAAGAATGGTTAAAAAGATAAATAGCATTCACTTCTTAAATATTTTTAAAGAATTTACAAAATAGGGTTTTTATAGAATATATAAGGATTATTACTTTTAAATCTTAAAAACCTTTGGAATAATAGATTTAGTATTTTATAGTAAACTATGTTTATTCAAGATCTTAAAAATGATTTTTATTTATTTTTAAGTATTACTCTTATTTTTATAAAAATCCACAAAGGATTATATGTCTTTAATATTAGCTTCAGGTTTTATTTGTAAAATATTAAGCTAGTATTTTTATCAAATAGTAGACTCATTTTTATATGTAAAAATGATTTTTATTCAATTTTAAGACTTTGT
The DNA here is from genome assembly GCA_910589775.1 of Avena eriantha. Lineage (NCBI taxonomy): Eukaryota > Viridiplantae > Streptophyta > Magnoliopsida > Poales > Poaceae > Avena > Avena eriantha. The sequence continues at coordinate 279,569,435 of OU342744.1, read as the reverse complement.
ATTATTTTATGAAATTTAATTTAGGTCTTAATGGTATTGCATTTTATTAAACTCAAAGAAGTCATGTTATATTTTTCCTAGGTATAAATTATTTTTGTGATCATTTTGATATATTATAACTATTTTTAAGATTTTTTTATATTTTTCTAGAGTGTAAGCTGGGTTTAGGGTTTATTTGGTCATTTACTAATTGGGATAATATTTTATTTTTGGAATTTCCTTTTGGAACTGGGCCTAGCTCACCTATGTGCCCAACTTAGGCCCAACTAGGCCCAAGCCGTCTCGGGGTCGAACGCCACCCCGGCCCACTTCTCCTTACCCCTCACCTCACTTCCTTCTTACCCCAACTTATCCTCACGCACACTCTCTTGGGGAACTCCATGGCGACGCCGCTGCCGCCGCTTGATTCCTGCGATTCCGTCCACTCTGGTCACCGGTAGAGTGGTTATCGGTGTGGTTTTAGACGATGTATCCTGGGGTTCGGCTCGATTTGAAAGGCACCTCCTCTCCAAGCCGTTCTGAATCCCTTCTAGCTGTTAGCGTTCCACCGCTTTGGTGTCTTCTGGTGAGGTGGGGATGGTGTAGTGGTTGATTATTGTTGTTGGATTCATCGATGGATGGCTGGTGGTGAGGCTTGGCGCGGGTTGAGCGCCCCCGTGCTCCTCGTGCCGCCTCACCTTGGTCTGTTCTTCGGTTGCCACCGTTAATGTTGACTTCACGGTATGCTTCCTCTCTGGCGAACTTAGCTTCACCATAGGTAGGTATCCCTTCCCCCTATCTGCCTCCTTTTCTCTGTTAATCTGGGTTAGGATTTTCTTCTTTGTAATTCTAATTGTATCTTTGACATGATGCTACTACAGAATTGCTAGTATACATGTTACTGAAGTTTAAATTCAGTGTTATCCTCTGAATGTTTACTAGAATTGTCTTGAATCACGCTTAGCTCAAACTATGTCTGGACTAGCACTATTGGTGGTGTTTTGTAAACTACTGGTGATGATCTATGTGTTTGAGATGCTACTAAGTCCATCTGGTCATTTTGTGTTTGAGATGATCTATGTGTTCTGCTGGATGCTCTTGATACTATGGTGCCTCATTTTGGAGTGTGCACATCAGCAGAGTCATTTAAGCATGACCTATTGTGATTAATTTGGCTAGGCTTGATGAGATTATTATTATAAATGATGAGACATAGAAATTAAATTATTACAGTCCTGCTCACGATATCTATGTTGAGGCTTTAGCTTTGTAAGAACATACATGATTGATGCTTTGTTGGGGGTCTTAAGAAAGAATTGATCTTCCTGTAAGTTTGTACAATGAAGTAAATTATATATCTGATTCCTTGCTAGGAAAATGATTTGTTTTTATTGGATTGCTACTGTTGTTTAAAGAAATATCTTTTGTAATATGGCTATGCTGTTGTGGAACCTCCCTGAGAGTGAGCGCAGCAGCATAGATCATTTACATGATTTGCTATACCTTTACTTAACCAAGTGTTCGTCCTTGTCTTTGCCAATGATGCGAAGTCTAAGGCTTGAACTGTGTTGCACATGATCATATACTATTATTGCATTGCAACTGATTTGGCTAATGCCCACTACTGTCACTAATACAGTGGTTATATGATTCCTAGATGTATTTAGCTAGAAAAATGGTCATGTGGTGTTGTTCTCTTGTGCTATGTAGATTCATTAGTGAGATGCCACTATGATGCCTTCTTTAGGATGGAACATAGTGGTCTCCACTACTAGATCTGTTAAACTTTCCAAGTAGGGTGTGAAAAATTATATCATCCAATTTGGATGATCCAGATGCATAACCCTAATATGTGACCATGGTCAATGATGCACAAGGCTTAGATTAATAGTGGTAGTAAGAACAGATACTATAATTGCCTTTCAAGCTCTGTGATGAGACTATCATAGCTTTCCTATGCTGGATTGAGAGCTCCTTTTCTTTCCAAATCCTTTTCTAAAATGAACTGATAGGAATAGAGGCTATATGTTGTTATGGCGATAATCACCTTTAGTTGTGTGGAGGCTGCACTTGATAGAGATCTAGTTCAGTTGCTTCTATATCTTGATATCATGCTCCCCTCTCCTTATACTACTTAATCCACTACAGTAGCCATAGCCTGGCCTTCTCCACCCTGTCCTTGCCATTGGATGGCTCCTCGAAGCAACCATAGTTAGAGATATGGTGTTCACCTAAATCAGTGATCTTGTGGTGATGAGCAACAACAAGTGTCGTTCTTGGTGATGAACTAGTGATCTGAGGGTAGTTATTGGCTAAGTGTGGTGACCAAGGAATATCTAGCTTTGCTGCTACGGTTGGTTCCTTCCTTTTCTATAGCTGGTGCCTTCCCTGATGTGTTGACAACACATCAGCTGCATGCGGTGACTAAGCTGCTGCAGGTGGACCTGCTGAGTGCAAGTACCTATATTTTGCTTGGTTGGAATTGAGGATCAGCTCAAATCAAAACTTGATATTCCTAAGCTGTTTATCTTTTTACTATATCTGATTTGGTGAAATTTTCCCCTTGGATAATGATTCTTAGGCCGAAGCTTTATTGGATGATAAGAACAGATACTATACCCTGGTGAAACTTGCCCCTTCGAAATCAAACTCGATGATGAGACAAACAGTGCATTACACTATAAATCTGAGAGTTCAATTAATACACTAACCCCTTATTCCTTTATTTTTGTTTTGTTTCCTTTTGAGTTGATTTGCAGGTACAAAATCATTCAAAGAATATTAAGAAGATCTATTGTAGGATTTGGTTGTAATTTAGTTTCGGATTCTCCATGATCTTTTTGTAATTCTTTTCTATCTTTGTAATTTAATTTTTATCCTTTTGTAATTTATTTATTCATTTATTTAACTATAAAGACAATGTAACATTGTGTTATGTAATAAAGATATCATTTTATTCATTCTTGTACATTATTTCTTTATAGTAAGATCTCTTATTCCTTTATTACAAAGGACAATGTAATATTTGCATACATCTTATATTTAAGAATTCTTTTTTATTACCTATCTATTATCATAATATCATATATTATCATCTATTTATACTTAGTTCTAATTTTATTTCAATTTAATTTTCTAAATTCAATTTTACATTCAAACTCAAGTTTGAATTCTACCCTTCCAAAACACAAAGATTCAATAGAGGTCATGTCAAAATCTATCGCACTTGCTCCGATGTTCCCATCAGTACAAGAGAGATATCGATCCTTCTATAGCTTCTTTAGTTTTGCGCGAAAATTTCCCGGATTTTCTTATGCATGAATGCAATACACAAACATATGTCCTCTCTATTTCTAGGTGATTATCCTAGGATGTTACAATATCGATATGAAGACACTCTCAACACCAGCCACCGACACCACCGTGGTGTCAAGTAGCACCACCTCCCTGCGCACTATCTCCAATGCACGTCAGGGTTGCCAATGATACCCATAACACCATGCTGCCAAGTACCACTAGCAACATAGCTTGAAGTCTCTGCAGGATCTGTCGTACATAGCACCTGCTGAATAGGCATGACTCAGCGTAGCACCTGTCGGTCAAGCATGATTTTACATCATGATGACCCACAAGTATAGGGGGTGTATTGCAGTATTTTCGAGGGAAGTGAAACCCAATTTATTGATTCGACACAAGGGGAGCCAAAGAATATTTATATGCCTTAACAACTGAGTTGTCAATTCAGCTGCACCTAGAAACAATCTTGCTCACAGCAGTTTATCAGTAGCAACCGTTTTGTAGTTGGAATAGTAAAGTAGCAGGAGTAGTAAAGTAAAGACAACAGTAACAACAACAGTAAACAGTGGGATTCGAGTGTGGTAGGCATAGGGATGCATGGACGGGCGTTGCATGGACAAGACAATTCACATAGCAATCAGAACAGAGGGCAATTCCAGATAAATAAGATAAAGCATCCAAGTACTAGATAATCCTAGGCATGTGTTCCATATATAGTCATACATGCTCGCAATGAGAACTTGCACAACATCTTTTGTCCTGCCAGCGCGTTTGCAGCGGGGCCTCAAGGGAACTACTGGCAATTAAGGTGCTCCTTTTAATAGAGCACCGGAGCAAAGCATTAACACTCCGTGAACACATGTGATCCTCACATCAAAGCCATTCCCTCCGGTTATCCCGATTTCTGTCACTTCGGGGCCATTGGTTCCGGACAACAACATGTGTATGCAACTTGTAGATAAGACCATAAACAATACTATCATAATGAATCAATAACATGTTCAGATCTGAAATCATGGCACTCGGGCCCTAGTGTCAAGCATTAAGCACAACAAGTCGCAACAAAGTAATAAAGCACTAATAAAAGATACTAGGCACCATGCCCTAACAATCTGATGCCATTACATGAACGTTCTCATCCAATCCTACCATCCCCATAGCCTACAGCGGGGGATTACTCACTCATAGATGGGGGAAACATGGATGGTCGATGGAGAAGCGATGGAGAAGCGATGGTGATGATGATGGTGATGATCTCCTCCAATTCCCCGTCCCGACAGGGAGCCAGAACGGAGTTTCTGCTACTGTTTCGTGGAATCTGGTGGTGGCGGCGGAGCGGAACACCTTCTGGAAAAACGTCGACCCCCCCCCTGAGTTTTTAGGTCAGAAGGCAACTTATAGGCGAAGAGGGAGACCGAGGGGCAGCCTGGGGCGGCCAGACCACCCCCTGGCGCGGCCTGCGCTTGCCCGTGCGGCCAGGTGGTGTGGCCTGGGCCTAGCCCTCTCCGTCTCGTATTCTGGCTCCGGGAGTCTTCTAGTGAAATATGATTTTTTGCATATTTTCCGGGATTTTTCCTGATAGTTGATTTTCCGCACAAAAAGTGGACACCAAGGCAATTCTGTTGAAAAAAGCGTCAGTCCGCGTTAGTTGCATCCAAATCACACAAGTTTAGAGGAGAAACAATAGCAAAAGTGTTCGGGAAAGTAGATACGTTTTGGATGTATCAACTCCCCCCAAGATTAGCTTATTGCTTGTCCTCAAGCAATTCAGTTGAAAACTGAGTGCGATAAAAGAACTTTCATGAACACATTTGCTTCATATGATGTATATATTCTTAGCATGTGATCAACTACTTAGACAATTCATAATAAGGAGTATGCAACTAAGTTTACTTAATAGGCGATGCAAGCTATGAAGAGATTCCAACTCAAAAATTAATAAGCAGCATGAAGCATAAACATAAGCAACATTACAATGCTCATAACTAGGTATGATAGAGTGTTATCTCGCTTGCTTTTAATTATGAATGCCAAGACACCTCTGAAGTTCAAGTGATGACTAGAAGTAAAGATATCAAAGATACAAGCATCAAAGTCATAACACAAATAATCAAGTAATGAGACAAGCACAAAGAATGACAACCATGCTCACAAGAAGGTGCTCGAAGAATATGTGGAGACTCAACAAGTAAAAGAAAAGGTTTTGAATAATTTGAAAGGCTTCCAAATGCTGAAAGTATGGAACTTGTTAGCTTTGAGCTCTCATTCCCCTATCATAAGCATCTTTAATGTGATTAAGGTGAAAGTGAGGTCCAGTCTGAGTTATATGCTTGACAGACTATAAACTGAAAATCCCATGTCCCTTGAGTACAAGGGCCGCTCCTCATGCTAGTCAACTTTAGTTACCGGTAAGTTCTTGTCATCGTAAATATGTGCGTATCATAGAGAACTGCCAACGGGGTACCCCTTGCCCGATGATACGGAAGAATCCCCATATCAAAATGACAAGGCAAGCAGACAATGAGTATCTCAGCAATCTCCTTATTTACCATGGGAAAATGGTGCTTTTTTCTCTCTTTCCTCTTTTCATAAATCTCTTTTTTTTCTTTTTCTCAATAGCTATCTCACTTTTTTTATAAGAATAATGCTTCATAGATATCATTATGGTTACGCTGCAGGTTTCAACCATGACGGCATGGATTAGACCGGCGGCCTAGGCATTTCTCTAACAGACATACATAACTCCATGGACTTACAAGCTCCCCTTTTATTTCACACCGACGACATGCGCAAACAAAAGAGCATGGTATCAACTGGGTATATATTTACAAGTGTTGAAAGCGTTCCTCGTGACAGCACAGTTCTGCTAATCCCCAGCCTATAATTTGCAAGCATATAACTTTCATGGACAGTCAGAATGGTTTAGGTTTATTAAGTGCAGAAAATAAAGTGTGCCATCAAGTTAGTGAGAGCTTTACTAACTAACTTTCTCATAACAAGCAAACATTTTATTCGGAAGAAAACAAGGCATAATGAATATGCACGGGATTAGCAAATGATGCTAATAGGTAGGTATGGTGGACGATTTGGCAATATTTGGTTTAAGGGAGTTGGAAACATGAGTAAAACATACTCAGTGTAAGTGAAGGCTAGCAATAGTAAGGGAGCAACAAACGAGAGAGCAATAGCTATCATAATCATGCTTGCAACAAAACAGGACTAATCATGGCATGAAAGTGATTCAAGATCCTCAAGGCAAAATAATTCATCAAGGCTTGACTGATTATTTCAGTCATATGCATGCGTGAGCATGTGCCAAGTCAATTCAAATGAAACATTCATAGGAGGATACCACAGTGTCATACCAAGTTATGAATATAATAATGCCAGCAAACATTCATAAGACATGCTACAAACTATTAGCATCTGGAACTAATCATAAGAAAGCAAGAAATACTAAGAATCCAAAGATAACATACACCTTACACAAACGGACTAAGCATGCCCACAGTGATGAGTATATGTAAAAAAAATGAAAAAAAATAGAGTCCGTTACCAGCCTCTTACCACGCCTCAAGTTGTCATTAATCCTCATTATTGCTCTTCACTTGTGTGGCTTGAATAATAATAATATGAAACCAATATCCACTAAGGACTGCTGAACCCTGTAGAAAACTCACAAAACCAAAGAAGAATAACAAATATTTTTGTTGTTTTCGATTTTTAAAACAAGAGCCAAAAGGAAAAACAAGCAAAGAAAAATGTTTTTGCGTTTTTCGAATATTTCAGACAAAGCAAAAGGGAAAAGCAAACCAAGGCAAAAAGAAGAAGAAAACCAAAGAGAAACAACAGAAATATTTTTGGTCTTTTTGTGTTTTAGAAAGCAAAAGCAAAGAAAGAGCAAAAACTAAAAACAGAATGAAATATGAATATACAAAGTACCGATGCAACATGATAAGGAGATGAGTGCGGTGTCGGCGTACCTCCCCCCAAGCTTAGGATTTTGGCCTAAGTGGGTATCAATCCCAAGCCGGCCAGGATGATGTGTCACCATAGTATGACGAGGAGGTCCCCTCGTCCTGGTGCGAGCTCGAGTATGTCCCTCCATAGTGAGCAGAGTGATCGTAGGAGGGTACATCCTCCTGGTGCTGCTCGTGGAAGCGAAGCTTCTCATCTACCTCCTCCTTTGAGCACGACCACAGTCTCCTGTGAACACTAAACAAAGAAGACTGTGGCAAAGGGATCTCCCTCTCATCCCCGTCAGTAAACAGCATCCTATATACTAGATTGTCCAAATCAGAAGTAGCAGTGACAAAGTGATGAGTTTTCATAGCAACAAGGTCAAGCCTCTGTGGTGCCAGTACAGTATCATTGGGTCCACTAAAAGACCTAATGCATTGACCATACGCGAGGCAATGATGCCCCCATAGATAGGCCCCCTAGCAGCTAGGCGGCGAGCAATCAGCGAGCCAAGGTTGTATCGAGTATCATTGTTAAGCGCATCAGCAAGGAAGGCTAAATGATAGTTGGAGATATTACTTGTGTTCTCCCTACCAAGTATGCTAGGAGCAAGATAATATGCAAAGTATCTGAGAGCAGGGAGTTGGATGTTTCTTATCTTTCCGCGTTGCGCCACGCGGTCATCATCATTGGTCACCCCTCGGTAAAGCTCCAGCAAATTAGCGGGTCGCCCTTGAATTTTCTTCATGGTCCCAGTCATGCTTACACCTACAATACTGCAAAATCTTTCCAATGGCATGGTAAAGGGCAGATTATAAATATTGAAAGAGACAGTTGACTGATAGGACGTGTTAGTAAATGTGAAGCTCTCAACAAAAGTTTTAGTGAGCATAGCGTATTTCTCACTCTCATCTTGCATATATGAGGTCAAACCAACCCTCTCAATCAGTAGCAAGAAATCATCAAGAATCCCTGCAGCTTGTATGAAAGTAAAACAAGGAAAATTGGATGGGTGAGCATCCCCATCATCCCTTTCATTACCAATACGAGTTGCAATGAAGTCTTCGTTGTATGATGGCCTAAACTGAGAGGCTGATCTTGAGGGCCTCGACCTACTAGGTGCATCACTCTCAAATATCTCTCCAAAGGTATGGTTGTTCATGCTTGGTATTCTGAAATTTAAACACCTATTAAACAAGTGATTGCAAAGTAAATATAATGAAGGATTCTACTCATAGGGACTTGTAAGAGTTCTAAACATGCATCAAACTATATCTCTAAGCATCAAACAAGCTTACAAGCTCTCATAACCTGTCACCTACAGCAGCAAAATACTCAAGATATAATCCACTAAACACAAATCTACTTGGACAAGGGGAGGAGTCACATACCAGAGAACAAGTGCTCCAAATTTCAGCAACAAAGATGGGCTGAGCAAGGAGATCGAAAAAATCGAGAGCAAGCACAGCAAGAACACGATTTTGAGCAATGAACTAGACCTTACTCGGGAGAGAGAAGAAAGTGGCAGGTGGGAGAGTTAGTGGAGGGCCAGGGGTGGCCCGCACCATGGCATGGCGCCACCCAGGGCAGGCCGCGCCACCAGGTGGTGTGCCTGCCTGGTGGGTCCCCCTGGCACCTCCCAGGCACTCCTCTGCCCCTTTTTTCACGTAAAAATTTAATATGAATTTTATGGAATGTTTCGAGACACTTTATTTTTGGGCATTTTTCAGGTATAGAAGAATGATTTTCTCACAGACAGATTTTTTTTGGAAATGATGCAATGACAAAACAATGCTAGAACTACAAAAGTTCTAAGACACTCTAAAATGCAAGCAACTAACAACAAAGAAAACTAAACGAAAACAAAAACTAAAATGGATAGAATAGAAGTAAGCGGAGATAATCATAGTGAAAACATTGTTTTGTTCAATGAAATCCATTTGTTAACAAGGTTGATCAGGTCTTGTTACCAAAACAATTTCATATGAGACAAAACTTTGTATTCCACTAATGATTATGTTACCTCAACCTTGATAGCAATGGTCCCAATCAAAATAGTTTCAAATTTTTCTCTTGGTATGGGACAATATATTTCTCCAACTTGAATGCCCTCAACATGTTCAATTGAATTCAAACCATAAGTCCTTTCAATCTTCTTGGGGAAATAGACAGTATGTTCCTTGTCATTAACATTGAAAGTCACATTTCCTTTATTACAATTAATAACAGCTCCTGCAGTATTAAGAAAAGGTCTCCCGAGAATAATAGACATATTATCATCTTCAGGCATTTCGAGCACAACAAAATCAGTTAATATCAAGCCATTATGAGCCACTTGAACAGGTACATCCTCACATATACCAACAAGAATAGTGGTAGATTTATCAGCCATTTGCAAAGATATATCAGTTGGTATTAATTTTTCTAGTTGAAGTCTCTTATAGAGAGAGAAAGGCATAACACTAACTCCAGCTCCCAAATCATACAAAGCAGTTCTAACATAACTATTCTTAATAGAGCAAGGGATAGTTGGAATCCCTAGGTCTCCAAGTTTCTTAGGAACCTTACCATTGAAGGAATAATTAGCAAGCAAAGTAGAAATTTCTTCATTAGGGATCTTCCTTTTATTCGAGACAATATCCTTCATATACTTTGAGTAAGGAGGCAATTTAATATCATCAGTCAAAGGAATTTACAGGAATAAAGGTTTCATCCACTCACAAAACTTATTATAGTGTTCATCTTCCTTTGACTTGTGTTTCTTATCAGGGAAAGGAATAGGTTTTTGGACCCAAGGTTCTCTTTCACTACCATGTTTCTTAGCAATAAAATCTTCTTTAGTGTATTTAGTATTCTTAGTGTGCTTTTCAGGTTCTTCTTCAACTTTTTATTCATTAGGAACTTCATTTTCTTCATTACCACTTTCAGTTTCAGCATCAGAGATAGATATACTATTAGGATCTATAGCAGGTTCAGAGGGTTCTACAACAGTTTTATGTTTCCTTTTCCTTTTCTTACGAGTAGAGCCACTATTTTCAGCTTGTTGAGAATCCTGCTCAATTCTTTTGGGATGCCCCTCAGGATAAAGAGGATCCTGGGTAGCAGCACCACTTCTAGTTCTAATTTCATAAGCATGTTTTTCTTTAGCATCATTAACCAGCAAGTCTTTTTGCACTTCAACGAGTTGATCTATTTGAGTTTGAACCATTTCAAAATGTTTAACAATCATTTTAACATCATTAGAGGTTCATTCCACAATATCTTTCAACTCAACAATAGCTCTAGTGTTCTCCATTAGATGATTTTGCACCCTTTTATTAAAATTATCTTGCTTAACAATAAAGATATCGAATTCTTCTAAGCATTGATCAGGAGGTTTAGAGTAAGGGATATCACCTTCATCAAAGTGTTGGAGAGAGTGTACCTCAATAGTGGATGAGTAGGGGATAGGCTTACATAATTCTTCTATAGGATGTAAATTCTTGACATCTTCAGCTTTAATTCCCTTCTCCTTAAGACATTTCTTAGCTTCCTTCATCACTTCATCATTTAATTCAATAACTCTCCTCTTCTTTGATGTTGAAATAGACACTGGTTTAATAGGTTCAGGTATAATTACTTCAGGTATAGCTTGTTCAGGAGGAGTCCAATCTTCATAATTCTTGCTTATTTTAGCCATTAATTCCTCGGCTTCCTTAGGAGTCCTATTCCTGAAAACACAATCAGCACAACTATCTAGGTATGTCCTAGATTCTTCAGTTAGTCCATTATAAAATATATCAAGAAGCTCATTCTTAGGTAATGGACTTCCAGCATGTGCATGAATCAAAGCACAAAACCTTGCCCATGATTCGGGCAATATCTCTTTTCTCCCTGTTTAAAATCAAAAAGTTCCTGCAAAATAGCATGTCTAGCACTAGGAGGAAAATATTTCTGCAGGAAAGTACTAATCAAGCAATCAGGGCTATCAATAGATCCAGGAGGTAAATTACTAAACCAAGTTTTAGCTTCTCCTTTCAATGAAAAGGGGAAAATCTTAGCAACAAAAGTAAGTACGCATCTTAATATCATCAGAAAACAAGCCACTCATGGTAGAAAGTTCATTCATATGTGCTACCGCACTTTCATTCTTAGTCCCATAAAAAGGTTCTTTCTCAACAATAGCTATGTAAGATAGATCGAGAGATAAATCATGATCTTTATCTATAATGTTTATGGGAGAAGCAGCAAACTTAGCAATAGTAGATAATTTGGGTCTAATAGTACGCCTCTCAAGGAGACTCTTAGCAGTGCTCCTATCATGGGTGTTTTTACATTCTTTAATAAATTCATTGGTCATCTCAATATAACCATCTTCAATATCATAACTCTCACAAGACTCAGGTCAACTAACAGGTGTGGTAGTGTCTTCATTAGGAGTTTCAGTATTTCCAGCTATAGTTCTAGCAATCGTGGCATCTAGGAAAGGACCTAATGAACCACTCTTGTAAAGCACAGTAGAAGCAGCATCATAAGCATCGGAAATTTCAGATTTAGCAGTAGTAGCAGTGTGTGTAGCATGTGTATGTGGTGGTGTAATGAGCTTACTTATAACAGATGGTGAATCAAGAGCAACAGAGGTGTATCGCAGTATTTTCGAGGGAAGTGAAACCCAATTTATTGATTCGACACAAGGGGAGCCAAAGAATATTTATAAGCCTTAACAACTGAGTTGTCAATTTAGCTGCACCTAGAAACAATCTTGCTCACAACAGTTTATCAGTAGCAACAGTTTTGTAGTTGGAATAGTAAAGTAGCAGCAGTAGTAAAGTAAAGACAGCAGTAACAATAGCAGTAAACAGTGGGATTCGAGTGGGGTAGGCATAGGGATGGATGGACGGGCATTGCATGGACAAGACAATTCACATAGCAATCAGAACATAGGGCAATTGCAGATAAATAAGATAAAGCATCTAAGTACTAGATAATCCTAGGCATGTGTTCCATATATAGTCATACGTGCTCGCAATGAGAACTTGCACAACATCTTTTGTCCTGCCAGCCCGTTTGCAGCGGGGCCTCAAGGGAACTACTGGCAATTAAGGTGCTCCTTTTAATAGAGCACCAGAGCAAAGCATTAACACTCCGTGAACACATGTGATCCTCACATCAAAGCCATTCCCTCCGGTTATCCCGGTTTCTGTCACTTCGGGGCCATTGGTTCCGGACAACAACATGTGTATAAAACTTGTAGATAAGACCATAAACCATACTATCATAATGAATCAATAACATGTTCAGATCTGAAATCATGGCACTCGGGCCCTAGTGACAAGCATTAAGCACAACAAGTCACAACAAAGCCATAAAGCACTAGTAAAAGATACTAGGCACCATGCCCTAACAATTTGATGCCATTACATGAACGATCTCATCCAATCCCTACCATCCCCATAGCCTACAGCGGGGCATTACTCACTCATAGATGGGGGAAACATGGATGGTCGATGGAGAAGCGATGGTGATGATGATGGCGATGATCTCCTCCAATTCCCTATCCCGGTAGGGTGCCAGAACGGAGTTTCTGGTGCTGTTTCGTGGAATCTAGTGGTGGCGGCGGAGCGGAACTCCTTCTAGAAAAACGTCGACCCCCCCTGAGTTTTTAGGTCAGAAGGCAACTTATAGGCGAAGAGAGAGACTGAGGGGCAGCCTGGGGCGGCCAGACCACCCCCTGGCGCGGCCTGGGCTTGCCCGTGCGGCCAGGTGGTGTGGCCTGGGCCCAACCCCCCTCCGTCTCGTATTCTGGCTCCGGGAGTCTTCTGGTGAAATAGGATTTTTTGCATATTTTCCAGGATTTTTCCTGATAGTTGATTTTCTGCACAAAAAGTAGACACCAAGGCAATTCTACTGAAAACAGCGTCAGTCCACGTTAGTTGCATCCAAATCTCACAAGTTTAGAGGAGAAACAATAGCAAAAGTGTTTGAGAAAGTAGATATGTTTTGGACGTATCACATCGCCGTTGAAGCTCCGTATAAGACAAAGCCGCTCCACCTATTGTGCCTCTTCCATCCAGCGCTGCTCCACAAGTGATGCTCCCAAGAGAGAACATGACACCGCGGCACCGCCATCGCCCGATCAAAGATCTTAGGGTTTCCCCGGAGTAGAATGATTGAGATCAACACTAGGTGCACGACGATGCCTTCATCAAGGTAAGGACGTGTTAACGCTGCCATCGCCCACCAACGGCTCATTTTTCACCGGCACCTAGGTCTCCCCGCCTTGCTGCCGAGACTAGATGATGGATCCCGAGATATGCCAATCCAGCCTCAGGCCGACCACCTTCGATGGAGAAGATGCCCACCGCCACCAAACCCAGGGCCTCTGCCCCGAGCGTCCCCATGATGCGAAGTAGAGCCCAGAAAAGACGCACGATGTCCGACCAAGGACGATGGAGGACAGAGTAGCATGACAATCCAAGAAACATTAGATCACCGCCTCCATCCGCCCAACCGCCTTAAGCCCCGCCGCTAGCGCTCCTTGGCCGCTGCCACGATACCATCATCGCCACTGGTCAAGCTGCAGGCCGCCACCACCGCTCGAGGCCGAGGCCACTAAAGGGAATATGCCCGAGAGGCAATAATAAAGTGGTTATTATCGTATTTCATGTTTATGATAAATGTTTATTTTGCATTCTCTAATTGTATTAATTGGAAATGTAATACATGTGTGTTTAATAAACAAATAAAGGGTTCCTAGTTATGCCTCTCATATAAACTAGCTCGTTGATTAAAAAGATGATCAATGTTTCCTGATCATGGACATTGGATGTTGTTAATAACGAGGTCACAACATTGTTTGAATGGTGTGATGAACATTAATCCGAAAAATAGCAATACGATCAAAGTCATCATGTTAAAATTGCTATGATAACATACGAAGTAAATTTAGTCCTTAGAACTTGAAATCATGCCAATCACTAACACCGAAAGAGTAACTTGATAACATCAAACGTCACACCGTAACAGGGTGACAATAAAGGTGGGTTCAGATACTACGATAGTGTTATGTAGAGGCTCATGGATCAAGAGTGGTATTTGTCCATCTAGATGACAGAGAGTTATACTCTGGGCCCTCTGAGTGATATCACATTGATGTAGATTGCAAGGAAGTGATAAGATCACTAGAATATTATATCACAAGATAGAGGGAAAAAGTACATGTCGGTTACAAGATCAAACTAGGTATGTGGATACCGATGATCGAATCTCAGACATGTAATATATCGCGAGACAAAGCGATTTAGTTACAGATGTTAAATGGTTCACATGATCACAGGAGTCATCATTGAATGTATGGGAATCAGTACGAATCTCCAAGTCCCGCTGTTGATTATTGATCAGAGAGGGGTCTCGATCATGTCTGCATTATTCACGAACCATAGGGTGACATACTTAAGGGATACCGATACCATTTGTAGCAAATATGTTTCCGATAAAGATTAAGAGAACACTGGAATCATTTCGATAGAAACTGGAACTGTTTCGGGTGAAATTTCAGAAACTGGTTCTGCATGGGATATTGAAATGTTGTAGGAGGGTTTATTTGAATGTTTGTTAACTAAAGTAATAAAAAATTCTGAATAAAATAAATAAAATAGGTTTATTTAATGAGAGATTTCATTAAATTTGGTTGAAATTTAATGCATGTGAGTGGACATGTGAGTGGAGGTGTGTTTATGTGAGTGGGAGCTCCACCCACATGAATGAGGGGAAGGTGGGGGCACCCACCATGGCCGGCGGCCATGCCCCTTGGGCAGCCCCCTCCCCTATATAAGGAGCACCACCTTCTCCTCCACTCTGACACCTCCCCGTGAAGGATCACTCTTCCCCTATATTATTATTTCCCCATGGTCTCAGATTAGCGAGATACATGTTCCTGGTGGCTTTGTCTGAAAGGAGTTGCTACTTCCGTTGCATTGCTGGAGCGAGGACGCGGAGGTTGTTAGGGTACCGGATGTGTGTGCGATCACGGATGCACCATTGCTTTGCGGTGCTGGACTTCCCAGACTTGCTAGACTTCATCACGATCTTGAGATCGACAAGTGAATGACTACATCATCCACAAAATCAGATTTCGTTAACAAAGCATTTTGGTCTTCAAGGGTAAGATCTCTATGGATGTATATCCACCCGTTGGTTGTTTCTAGGTATATAGATCTTGGTGCTTAGTTGTTCACATTGTAGGATTTTTTTGTTTTCTATGCTGCGAACCCAACAGTGGTATTAGAGCCTGATCTCTGCGTAGATAATTTGCACAGGTAGAACACATATGAGTATGTGGGAGTTGATGATCATGTTTTTGCATCTTCTATGTATTTTGGATATTGGTGGTATAATGGGATGAAGCAGCCAGACTAACTTTACATGTCCTCGCACATGAGACCTATTCCACACTTGACATACAACTAGTTTTGCATACGTGGCTAGCGGGTGTCTGTCTCTCCTACTATAGTCAATATCTGATTTACCACGAGTTTTTAATAATTTGATTATCATCATTGTGGTTCCATGTTCGTAGGTATGAACGGTTCTATCTCTGACATCCCTAAGCCATGTAAAACTTGCAATTGATAAATTAGATGCATCTAGTTTAGATTGTTGCTGGGCAAGTGTCATGATATGGTGAAGTTATAATTTGTAGTATGGATTGATACTCTTGGAAATTATGACATACCAAAGTGTAAGTTCCATAGACCTTGGTGTTACACATATGGGAATGATAAAGATCATACCACAATGCACATGATAGTGATCAAGTGCACAGATCGTACCATATCACTTTTTGCATATGATGTTTGCTTGCATCTTATATTGCTTGTTTGGCGCTTTAGTAGCATTATAAGATGATCCCTCATTTAAATATCAAGATAAAAAATGTGTTCTTCCTTAGTATGCACCATTAACAAAGTTTGTTGTTTCGACACACCACGTGATGATCGGGTGTCATAGACTCTACGTTCGCATATAGCGGGTGTAAGACAGTTTTACATACGTGAGTAGTAAGGTTCTTACTTGGCAATCCTAGCATATACACATGGTTAATATGATGACCATATAGATGCTTGCCATTGAAGCTGCACCAACTCACGTGATGATCGGACTTGGTGTAGTGGATTTGGTTCATGTAACCACCAAAACAACTCGAGAGATGTTGGTTTTGACTGGGAGTTCATTTCTAACTTGGATTAGTCAAACTCAATTTATCATTAAATAAATCGAAGTGAATTTGCATAAATTATTGTAGTCATTGGCATCCGTTTACAACCTTATGCTTAGTTTTAATTGAGATAATAGAACTATAGATTTCTAGATGTTTACTTTACGAACAGGTATTGTATTGTTTTGAGTGTCAATCTAAAGTTTAAAAGTCCTATTGCAAGCTTTCAGCAAACTCCCTTTACTCCATGATGTTTAACAAGTAATATTGAATTAAGAGTAACAATTCCAGTGTTAGTATCTAAAGTATCATGTTTGCCTCCATGATTCTTTATGTTCAAAAGTTGTTTTAATATCGAGGTTAAGTAGTAGCTGAAAGAATTGTTTCAGAAACCATCATGTGTGGACGATATTGTAATATCCGAAACAATGTTTATGGTTGCAATATAATAGAGTATAGTTTGGTAAAATACATGTTCTCATATTATATGGGAATTTGTGTAGGTCAGAGACGCTAGGCGTCCTAATCTCCCAAAAAGGTTTTGGAAACTCACATTATACTCACGATTCACCCTTATAGGCTATAGTAGCTTGATCATGAAAGTTGTCATGATAAGGATGAATATAAGATGTAGGTAAAATATTTACTACAATAAAAAGATTACTAGTTTTTAAAGAATGCCAAACATTTGATGATGGTGATCCACTTCAAAGTGCAAGTCCAAAGGTATTAGTATTTGACTATACACACTTTGGACTATGTGTCCTTTGTATGAGTCCACTGTTGATGTTGATAGATTCTTTTAAAAGTAAAAGGGAATGTTGAAAGAGAATCTATAAAATATTTGGCAGAAAGAAAAAGATTGAAAATATTTAGCTTAAGTATATAGATGATATACATGTTATGGTTGTATTCTTTGGTTGTTAAACAATGTGGTTCTTGGGTATTGTATACCGAATTGGTTGGTGTGAAGTGTCATACAGAACAACACAATTCATGAACTGCAATGTCCTAAGTAACTAGCAAGAGAATATGTGATGATGTTCATCAAAAACAAATACAGTGTTATTGTGTTTCTCGTTGACATGAAAACTTGCCTTCAAGATTTTTTTAATAATTGTTATTTTTTTCTAGTATAATGAGAACAATGGTTGTTCAAAAAAGTACCGTATTCCATAGAAGATGGATGAATTTTTACAAGTCTAGTTGGAGAAATCACGTCCATAAAAACTAATGCTAAAATGTCGCAAGACAAATGATTGAAAGATCACTTACGAAGTGGCATCATTGTTTAAATTATATTGGAAAGAAAACATCAAGAAACCCCATGTTGATGGATTTTTGGAGTCTTTGATTTTGATCAATTGACGCTTGTGAGACTTTCTTTGAGATAATTGAAACTCCGTTCATAGGCCAAACATGATCCGATGACTAACTTATTGGACATTGTATATATTGATGTATATAGGCCATTATGTGTAGCCATATCGGTGGATCTTTCAACTTCATATGCTTTCTCGAAAAATTTGAGTGAATATATGTCTATATTTACTCAATAAGGAAGAAGTAGGAAACATTTGAAAATTGTTCAAAGGTTTTCAAGATGGAGTAGAAAATTATTGTAACAAGAAAATAAAGAATTTATGATTCATTCATAAAGTAATATATTTGAGTTACATGTTCAGCAAAACACCTAAGATTTGAGGAATTGTTCCATGGATTTGCATTTCCCGATAAACCATACAAGTATGGAGTATTCGAGAGATGGAATCAAACCATGTTTGACATGGTAAGATCAAAGATGTCATTTATAAATTGCCATTGTGTTTTAAGGATTAAAACATTAGAGACTACCACTTTTTACAGTAAAAAGAGCACCATCGTGTGGGTTATGGTTTAGGATAAAACCAGATTTGTCTTTTCTTAAATTTTGGTATGCTAGGCATAAATAAAATGTTTACAACCAAAGTTGTATAAGCACGTCTTTGTAGGTTATCTCAAAGAATTTGTTGAGTATTCCTCCATAACACCGAGGATAAAAGAGTTTGTCACTTGGAACATGAAGTTTCTTGAGAAGGATTTTTTGTGAAAAGTTAAGTGGGAGGACAATGGAACTTTCATAAGGTTATTGAACCTTAGCTATATGTGCTAAGTAGCAAAATGCTAGAAAGTGTTCCGGAGGCGGCTAAGATGCTCGTGGCTCCCATGATTATAAAGGTTGTGATCTTGGAGATTAGAGTTCCTATTTGAACCGGATGCATCGGGTAAGAATCAAATTTTGAGATTTGATAAACAAGTCATTATTGTATTGACAATTATGAACCGGCTGCATGCAAAGAAGCGATGATGGGCCCTGACTCCATAAAATGACTAGAAGCCATAAAATCTGTGATAGTTTCCTTACATGAAAAATCAAGTTTTTGAACTTGGAAGAACCTCAGGAAAGGCATGAAGCCTATCGGTCATCTTTGGATCTATAAATAAATAGAAATGGATGTTCGACATCTATAAAATAGTCAACATGTTGAAAAAGAGTTTATGACAATGTTCCAAAATTTGACTACGACAAGATTTGATCTTCCGTAGCAATATTTAGTCTTGACGGATTAATGTAGCAACCACTACATATAATTTGGTATATGGTAGTTGAACAAACAAAACAAAGTTTTTCTAATAGAATGGTTACCTAGGACGTATACAAGACACATTCCGGATGGTTTTTGTTAATTCAAAGGATGCTAAAAGGGCATGCAAACTTAAATGGTTGAAGTAAGCATAGTGGAGTTGGAAACTTCACCGTGATGAAACTGTTAAAAAGTTTAATTTCATCGGATACGATGAAGATGTTTGCATTTGCAAGAAATTAAGTGGGAGCGCTGAGACATATTTCTAATACATTATGTAGAGGACATATTGTTGATTGGAAATAATGTATCTTTTATTGACACGAGTTAAGAATTCATTAAAATTGGATTTCAATGAAAGACTTGGGCAAAACAAGAATATTTGGCATCAATGTCTATATGGATAGATAGAAACTCTAATATGGTTGTGCCAGACGTACATCTATGAGATATTGAATGAGTTCAATATGGAAACGATAAGAAAGGTTCTTGCACCATGAGAAAAGGTTGTATCAGGATTCAAGTGTATCGACACTTGGTGAGTGAAATCACATGAATATTTTGGTCAAACATATATACCGTGATATGTACAAATCCAGATATGTCCTATGCTCTAAATGTTATGTGCATATACCAGAATGATTTATAAGATGATCATTGGACAATAGTAAGATATTCTTATGATCTTTGGAAGAACTAAGAATATATTTATGTAGAAGTGACAAATAGTTCATTGTAAAGTGTTACATTGATACTAGTTTGTCACAAGATACAAATTAAGTTTATATCAATTTAAACTATGGGTGGCACAATGTAATAAAAAGGAGGTTCCATGATGAATTTGGATGAGTTCCAAAGCTAATACATTGTGACGAATACTACAACAAAATGCTAAGTATATGACTGCTATAGTAGCAGCAAAGGAGGGCATTTGTGTTAAGTAGTTTGTTATCAAAGTAGGTGGGGTTCATAGTGGGCAAATACTATGAAGATATATTGTGCGACAATTATATTAACATGTTTTAACCCAAAGGAACTAAAAGTCTCATGAAAGGTCTAAATTTATACAATTCCATATCATTAGAGAATGAGTGATGCGTAGAGACACAAAGACATGCAAATACACATGGACCTGAAAGTGTCAGATCCAGAAATTATGTTAACCACTAGCAAACGCGTATATACAACACCAGAAAGCCATGGGTGTTGAATGTGCAAGGTTTTCAAACTAGATTATTGACTATAGTGCAAGTGGGAGACTTAAGGGAATTTGCCTGAGAGGCAATAATAAAGTGGTTATTATCTAATTTCCTGTTTATGATAAATGTTTATTTTGCATGCTATAATTGTATTAATTGGAAACGGTAATATATGTGTGTTTAATAAACAAATAAAGGGTTCCTAGTTATGCCTCTCATATAAACTTGCTCGTTGCTTAACAAAATGATCAAGGTTTCCTGATCATGGACACTAGATGTTGTTAATAACGAGGTCACAACATTAGTTTAATGGTGTGATGAACATTCATTCGAAGAATAGCAAGACGATCAAAGTCATTGTGTTAAAATTGCTATCAAAACATACGAAGTAACTTAAGTCCTTAGACCATGAGATCATATCAATCACTAACACCGGAAGAGTAACTTGATAACATCAAACGTCACAACGTAATAGGGTGACAATAAAGGTGGTTTCAGATACTACGATGGTGTTATGTAGAGGCTCACGGATCAAGAGTGGAATTTGTCCATCTAGATGATGGAGAGATATACTCTGATCCCTCTTGGTGATATGACATTGATGTAGCTTGCAAGCAAGTGATAAGAACACTAGAATGTTATATCATGGGAATGAGAAAAGAGTATATGTCGGTAACAAGAACAAACTAGGTATGGAGATACCGATGATCGAATCTCAGACATGTAATATATCACGAGACAAAGCGATTTAGTTACAAACATTAAAAGGTTCACACGATCACATGAGTCATCGTTGAATGTGTGGGAGTCGGTACGGATCCCCAGGTCCCACTACCGATTATTGATCGGAGAGGGGTCTCGATCATTTCTGCATTATTCACGAACCGTAGGGTGACACACTTAAGGGATACCGATACCATTTGGAGCAAATATATTTCAGATGAGGATTAAGAAAACGCTGGAATCATTTCGATGGAAACCGGAACTGTTTTGGGTGAAATTGGAGAAACTGGTTCTGCATGTGATATTAAAATATTGCAGTAGGGTTTATGTGAATGTTTGTTAATTAAACTAATTAACAAAATTCTGAATAACATAAATAAAATAGTTTTCTTTAATGAGAGCTTGCATTAATTTTGGTGGAAATTTAATGCATGTGAGTGGACATGTGAGTGGAGATATGTTTATGTGAGTGGGAGCTGGACCCACATGAATGAGGGAGAGGTGGGGGAACCCACCATGGCTGGCGGCCATGACCCTTGGGCAGCCCACCTATCCTATATAAGGAGCACCTCCTCCTTCTCCATTCTCACACCTCCCCGTGAAGGATCTCTCTCCCCCTGTATAATTATTTCCCTATGGTCTTGGATTTGCGAGATACATGTTCCCAGTGGCTTAGTATGAAAGGAGTTGCTTCTTCCGCTGCATCGATGGAGCGAGGACACGGAGGTTGTCGGGGTACCAGACGTGTATGCTATCACGGATGCACGGCTGCTTTGCGGTGCTGGACTTGCTGGACTTGCTAGACTTCATCACGATCTTGAGATCGACAAGTGAATGACTACATCATCCACAAAATCAGATTTTGTTAACAAAGTATTTCGGTCTTCAAGGGTAAGATCTCTATATTGTATCTAGATAGATAGTTCTTGCTGCTTAGTTGTTCACATCGTAGGAATTTTTTGTTTTCTATGTTGTGAACCGAACAGCCACCGGCACCATGATCTGGATCAGATCAGGACGCGAGGACGAGATCCCGTCGCCGCCGAGTCGCGGGGACTTTGCCCATGTCAAGGCCCGCCGGGATCCCCCCATAGCCACACGACAACCGCGGCCGCTCCTTCTACATGGTGGTCATCCAAGTGGTGCAACCTCAGTGCCTCACAGCTGTCGACTGCTCCCGTCAGCCTCCCACTGCGTGGCCTCCCCGTCCCTCGGCCGCCTCTGGGCCGGCCTCCTTGCCGCCATGGACGAGTTGTTGTGCCAGTACCATCAACCCCTCATCCTATTTGCGCTCCATGTGACCCTTGCCAAGCCCCGGTACATATTTCTACGGCCCATAGCTCTATGCCACATTCATCTCCTTCTACCTTACCTTCTACCCTACCTCCGCCTTGGACTTTGCGGAGCTCTTGTTAGGGCGAGATCGGGCTGCCCTATCTCGATTCTAGGCAAGAAATTTTTAATACCTCTATGTCGGGGCCGTCAAAGGCCATGAGCAAGCCGAACACTCGAATAGGGCTCCCACAAATTTGGGGCCTCCAAATCCTGATTACCTACTGGTATTAGGCAAGAAAAGGAAAGAACAAAGGAATTTCTTGTCCTCCGGCGACTGGTTTATTCGATCCATTTGGATTGGTCTATGACCGTTCATACAATTATGTATCCATGGCCACGAAATCTCCTTGGCCCACAAATTCAGTTATACCCATGACGATATTACTTGGAGCCCATGATCCCCATTGATTGAGCTCGAGGTCTCGCTCGTGGGACCTCGCCCTCCTCATGCACGCGCCACACTCGATCATCCACGGACCTCGGCTGCCTGCACCCTGACAGCTCCATCGCTAAAACACTGGCCACACCTACTGTCTTCTTCACCGCGACCTACACGCTCCATCTAACCACTGACGACAGTCCCAGTCAGCAAGTAGCGGCCGTTCCTATCAACATGCGGCGTTGTGCAAGGAAGGTGTGGTGGCAGATCGCATGCTACGTCTGCCCATCGTGAAGTACAAGTTAAGAAAATATAGCAATTTTTTTTCGAAATGGGGAGGGGAGCCCCGGCCTCTGCATCAAGCGATGCACACATCCTTTATTTATTATTAGAACCACATTGTTTGGCAAAAGTCATTACAAAGATGATACAAACCGGAACCGCCAAAGCTAAACAGTGAGAAAAAACGATAACTGTATCGCCAGCTCCCCAACAAGATCTATCAAACCCCTATCTACCTGTTTCGACCCCCCCCCCCCCCCATGATCACCCACACTGTTGCCACTCGCCAAGAGAAGCTGGAGGGCCTTAGCACGGCATCACGAACTCAAGTGAAAGGAGTCCTAGAACCGCACAGCATATCCACGGAGTTACGCCCACGCACATGCTCCGGATGTCGCCGCCTTCAAAATCTTCCGCCAACCTGTCATCAACATGTAGACCTGTGGCATCCCGCTAAAACCACTACTAGAAAATCGCTGTGTTTTTGTGCATTGCATCATCATGACCGCATGCTCATGTCATCATGCCACATTGCATTTGAGCATCGTCATGTCATCTTGCATTTGTTTTCATAAAACTATTTTCGAAAAGCCTAGTTTTGGTTTTCTAAATACCCCGTCTTTATTTCAAATCAAAATGTCGGGTTTTGCCGGGTCTTTTATTTGTCTACAAACTATTTACAAAAGTCTATTTTAAATTAAAATAAAAGTTTACATTTATTTTGTTAGGAGGCAGCCCAGCCGGCCACCTCCAGTTAAACCCTATTCTACCTAAGCTAACCAACCAAACACACCCCCACCTAATCTCTACCCCAGCCGCCACCTCACCCTGGCCAATCCCAGGCCTCCACCTCACCCAACACAGCACGCACACCCCCACCAACCTGTCCCCATCACCCTCTCTCTCCCTGCGTTCCCCACCTTGCTCCCCGCCTCTCGACTCCCATCCTCGCCGTCGTTGCTTCCTCCACCCCGCCGCCCGGCGCGGAGCCCGAGCCCCATCGCCGGTGGCCGCCTCCTCCTCACCGGCCTCGCTCTCCTTCCTGGCGCCGTCCCCGCCGCCGAGGTTGCCTCTGCCTGCGAGCCCCCTCTTGGGTCACCCCCATCCCTCGTCGGCCGCCCCGCCGACCTCGGCCTTCCCCGCGCGGCTGCCTCTGCACGCCTTTCCCCACGCTCCCCCGGTTTCCCTCTCTGTTCCGGCCGCAGTGGTGTGGACCGGCTCGGCCCACACGGTGACGCCCTCCTCTCCCGCAACCAGGGCCTCACCTCGCCGCCGCCTGCCAGAATCGCCCCGGCCGCCGCCGAGCCCTCCAGCGCCACCCGCGTCCTTCTCCTCCGCGGCGGCCCGACCAAGCTCGCCACCTCGCCTCGGCCACTGCCTCTACCTGCAACGACCCCCGCGCTGGCCTCACCCCTGCTCCGGCCCATCAACTGCCGCTCGAGCCCAAGCCCTTCGCAGAGCCGTGGTGGCAGCACGGCCACGACCCCGTGTCCCTGGCCGCCTCACGTCAACCCTGCCCCTGTTTGTGCTCCCCCTTGTCTCCAGGACGCCGTGTGCCCCAGCTCCGGCCCTCCGTTTCCCCACTGAACCTGTGCGGATGTTGTTCTTGCTGTATGTGCCTTCTGGCCATGTGCGTGTCATGTTGATGCTCTTCAGCGGGAGTGTGTTTAGGTACCGGTGCTCAGATGGTCAAGATAGTTCAGAATAAGGTGTGGTACTATGCTGTGGAAATGCTAGGTCTGAACCGAATAATGATCGACCCCCAAAGGTCGCCTGACATGTTCATAGGGTTATCTTCCCGGAATGCCAAGCCCTTCATCACGGAACACCGAGCTCTTCCCCCGGACCGCTATGATCTCCATCCCAGATCCGAAGACGCCGACACCCCGACCGGAAGATGCCAGAAACACCAAGATCTGCTTCCGAATGCTTTGACCGAGGCCGAACCAAGATCTCCACGGATGCGACAAGTTCTCCTTCCCGGATGCGATGCCCGAGAACCCGGACGACAAGGTCGCCGACACGGAACGCCAAGTACTTCCTCCCGAATGCCAAGACTGACTCGATGGTGCGGACCCGACAAGATCTTCGCGACGACAAGATCGACACCGACCAGGGTGAATCCGATGATCCTCCGACGCCAGACCAAGTCCTTCGACCTTCGATCCTAGTCCCCGTCGAACCCTGAGACCCGAACCGCCAGAACCAAGATCTTCCGAACCCAGATGTGTGATCCTAAGCCCCTATTTTTATAATATGACATTATCAACTGTCGCATAATTAATTCTTCATGCATGCATGGCTGTCTGTGGTTTGGGGGCATTATGCCGATTCACCTCATAATTAAATTTGGAGTCTATATGCGGGATATCTTGGTCTTATTCCGGACTCCATTTAAATTGGTGTAGCGAACCGATGCCATGTTTTGCCCTGTTAATACAACATTTAATTATGGGGTTTCTAAACAACACGAACCACTTAATTAATTGTCGGGACCCCGGTTCCGCTTAATACTGCCGAATTGCACCGCATCTGCATCATATCATAATCATGCCGGATCTTCTACCGTAGTATTAAATATTGCATCCAGTGTTTGCTTCTTCGCGGATTAGGCCGATGAGTTGATGCGACTATCGACAAGTTCTCTAGATATTCAGCAGTGTTTCCCAGGCGAGCACCTCTTCCCCTTCTACCTATTTTGCATTTATAGTCTTTATTTCCTCCTGTTGATCTACTGCTATCCGTGTCGCGATGCTTTAGTTTTCCGTACACTAGTTATATCCCGTGCAGCCTCCATATTGCCTTGGACACCTCCTATTACCTGTGTTTGGTAGATAGCTGGCCTTGCGAGTCGTAGTTGCCTGCTCAGGTGCGATCTCGTGTTGTCAAGTACCACAGTTGTTGAAATGCGGGCAGATGTTAATGGTGGAGATGCTTATTGGTGGAGATGATCATGACTTTATATACAACTATTAAAATGCTAGATATAACTAATGCAGAGGCATCGGTGAGCAATAGATGTTATTTGGTTCTTCCACGCTCACTTGTGTCCCGTAGGACCCCGAGTACTTGATACCTGTTCCTTGATTTTTTGCACTATCCACATCCGGGCCGTGGACCCCCCTGAGCTAGAGCTTGATTCATTTCTATTTCTTGGGGCCACAAGTAGTTTGGGGCTTTTTTACTATCCTGTACTTATGCCATGCTTTACTGCTTTATTTAAGATTGTGCGTGGAGCACCTGTACTGTTTAGGAATTGCGGACTGTTTTCGCGGTATCGACAAGCCCAGTCACACTTTCGGGTTCCCAGTCGTTTATAGCCATTGGCGTAAACCTTGGGTCCATGTCAGAGTCGGCCAACTTCGTTGCGGGTAGCTTAATGCGGTGGCCCCCTGAAATATATCTGAATCCTGTGATCGCTTTGTCGTTAATGCCTTGTTGGGTTTTGAGTTGGTTTTTCTGAGGTTGATCGAGTGTGTGTTGCTATTTGTGCACCCCTACAGGGTAAAACTTTCTGAAAGCCGTGTCCGCGGTTATGGACGACTTGGAGCACAGTATCTCGATCATAGACAAGCTTAACTAAAGTAGTGTTATAAATTTGACTTAATATGTGACTAGTAAACAGATGCAACTATAACGGAATGGATATTAAAAATGCCAACAACTGGTGGATCTATGGTGATTTGGGTCATACTATATCTGCCTAGTAAGTATTGCAACTCCAATGGAATGTGATAAAAGTTTCAACAACTGTTGGGTTTGGGATTCCTCAAGACAATTATATCTGACTAGTAAATGTTTCAACTACAACGGAATGTTAACTAAAACTGCCTACTACTCATGCTATCAGGATGACTCATGCTATCTATATCTGACTAGTAAGTGCTTCAACTATAATCGAATAAATAAAATTGCCTACTTTGTGAGTTCCTTGGTCCGACTTCCTCGTTTGGTCTCGAGGGGGAAATACCAGGATGGGTTTGTTTGGTGTTAGCTTCAGGTCGGATCCGAATAGGTCTTTCTTATCCCTCTCTGATAACCGCCAGTTGTATCGAGTCTCTATAGGTTGTTTAGTGCCGCCGCGCTGCCGCTTCAGCCCACCATACCTATGTAGGTGAGAGCCGCCGAATTCTAGCATCGCCGTGTACTGGCCTCAGTACTAACGCTCCTCTTTTTCCTTCGCCCTTTGTCGGCACCCCTTTTGTTTTAGCAGGTTTGAGATCGACGTCGTTAGCAGGGTTACCCTTCCGGCTTGGCCTGGGTAGGGTTATGGACGCCATTGGTTATTCTTCAGGGCTCTTAGCCCCATTTGCATCTTGTCCGTAGTCGGACGCTCTATCGTTTTCAAGGTGATTTGGATCTTTGTATTGTATATCTGTATTCTTGACTCGTGGAGTCGTGTTGTATATATACCTGTTCTATGGGTCCCATCGAGGACTATTGTGTAATGGTATTACTTCGTTTTCCACCCGCACGAAAGTGCCTGGTGGGCGTCCTTGAATCGTTTCTATGCGGGTTTGGTGGAACGGGCTAAAACTTGCATAGGGCCGATTCGAGGGTGTTACAGAGTGGTATCAGAGCTCAGAAGTTGCGATACCCCACAAGTCCAGCCTGTAGGATAACCTAGCTAACAGACGATGTAGAGTGTCAAAATTATTTTTGCAAAATCGGTTGGATAGATCTGATTAGGTCTGTTTTTACTCCTTACCCCTCTGATGTTCTTCTCTTACCTCTACGTGTTTTGGATCTGTTCTCTTATCTTTTCTTCAAGTCCAGGATTTCTCGTGGTTGGGTTCCGTCGTACCTTCGGGGTTTCGCTTCCTTCTTTGGTAATGGTGCTTCCACATCCGGTCGTCATGCTATTCGAGGAATCTGTCTTCTGTGGTACCATTCTTTGTTCATTGTTTGTGCCTTCCAGTGATTCCGACGCGACGAGATCACCTACGCCAGATCTGATGCAGAGCCTGCATCACTCCTTTGTTTCTGAACCTCGCTTGTCGAGATCTTCAGTCTGATTCCGAGAATGGATGCACGCTTTTCTACTAATTGTGCAGAGTAATAGTTTGGGTGCGTGATGGATTGGCCCCCACGCCGACTACTCACTCTATTTGCTCGTGTACATTGAAGTGGATGAGAATGCATCGGTTCTCTCTTTCTATCGAAGCTAGAGGTGGCTTTATTTGTTGATACCTCTACTTTCGCCCTTTGTTCCGGAGTGGTGATGATCATGGACAACGGCCTCTTGTTAGTGGTGTCGCGAGGATCTACACGAAGCGAGAAGATTCAGATCGCCGACCTTTTTCCCGTTACCACGAGGCGGATCTCGAGGGCGAGATCCCTTGTTAGTGGTGTCGGATTGTGGCATCTCGCTAAAACCACTACTAGAAAATCGCTGTGTTTTTGTGCATTGCATCATCATGACCGCATGCTCATGTCATCATGCCACATTGCATTTGAGCATCGTCATGTCTCTTGCATTTGTTTGCATAAAACAATTTTCAAAAAGCCTAGTTTTGGTTTTCTAAATACCCCATCTTTATTTCAAATCAAAATGTCGGGTTTTGCCGGGTCTTTTATTTATCTACAAACTATTTACAAAAGTCTATTTTAAATTAAAATAAAAGTTTACATTTATTTTGTTAGGAGGCAGCCCAGCCGGCCACCTCCAGTTAAACCCTATTCTACCTAAGCTAACCAACCAAACACACCCCCACCTAATCTCTACCCTAGCCTCCACCTCACCCTGGCCAATCCCAAGCCTCCACCTTGTTGGAGATATGCCCAAGAGGCAATAATAAAAGTGGTTATTATTATATCTTTGTGTTTATGATGAATGTTTACATCCCATGCTATAATTGTATTATTAGGAAACACTAATACTTGTGTGTTTTGTAAACATGTAAGAGTCCCTAGTAAGCCTCTTGTTGAACTAGCTTGTTGATTAATAGATGATCATGGTTTCCTAGTCATGGACATTGGATGTCATTAATAACAAGGTTGTATCATTAGGAGAATGATGTGATGGACACACACCCATAGTAAGCGTAGCATAAGATCAAGTCATTAAGTTCGTATTGCTATAAGCTTTTAAATGCATAGTGACCTAATCCTTCGACCATGAGGTTGTGTTAATCACCATCACCGGATGGGTACTTTGATGACATCAAACACCGCTTCGTAACTGGGTGGTCATAAAGGTGTCGTTGGGTATTCTGAAAGTATGTGTTGAAGCGCATGGACCAAGATTGGGATTTGTCCATCCATACGACGGATAGATATGCTATGGGCCCTCTCGGTGGAATGTCATCTAGTTAGCTTGCAAGCATGTGGCTAGGTCACAAGGGATGACATATCACGGAACGAGTAAAGAGTACTTAGGTAGAACTAGGTATGGAGATACCGACGATCAAACCTCGGATAAGTAGAGTATCGCGTGACAAAGGGAATTGGCTTCGTATGTTAATGGTTCTATTGACCACGAAGTCATCGTTGAGTATGTGGGAGCCGTTATGGATCTCCAGATCTCGCTGATGGTTATTGATCGGAGAGGAGCTCCGGAATTGTCCGGGGAGTAAGATTCATATAATGGGGATCTTTTTCTGAGTTAGGAAATGTTCCGGAGTGTTTGTATGGGGATTCTAGAAGGTTTCGGAATGTTCCGGAAGGTTCTAGAAGATATTTTGGAGTTTATTTGAAAACCAAGATAAGATAAGATAAGGGAAATTTAAAGAGGAGACTTGGGGGGGATCCTCCCCCCACCTCCTTGGTGCGCCGGCCCTAAGGGGTGGGCCTAGGGGTGGGAACCCTAGGCCGCACCCCTCCCTCTATATATAGAGGGGTGGAGGCGCCACCCTCCTTTGATCCTCCACTCTTGCCCCAAGCCGCCTCTCTCCTCCTCCTTCTTTCTGCTCAGGCTTAGGCGAAGCCCTGCAGAATTCTCCACTCCACCACCACCACCATGTTGTCGTGCTGCTGGGATTCCGTGGAGAGAGCTACTACCTCTGCTGCTCGCTGGAACAAGAAGAGGAAGGTCTGCTTCGACTCCGCACGTGTGACCGACTACGGAAGCGCTGCCGGAACGCGGCGCCAGAAGGATCGTCCACTCGATCTTGAGATCGGCAAGCAATCGACTACATCAACCACGAGATCTAATCTCATAACGCTTTCGTGTCTACAAGGGTTAGTACAGATCTATCTCGTTGCACATGTCTAATAGATTAGATCTTGGCTTTTATCTAGATTAGATCTAGGTTTTGTTTGTTCTTGCGGGAGAAAATTCTTGTTTTCCATGCTACGAACCCATCAGTGGGATCAGAGCCGTGTCTATGCGTAGATCTGTTGCACGAGTAGAACACAATGGTGTTGTGGGCGTTGGTGCTCGTGCCTTCTTTTGCTTTGTGTACTTTGCATCTTGCGGCATGGTGGGACGAAGCGGCTCGGGCTAACCTTACATGTCATCGCACATGATACTTGCTCCACGCTTGACGTGTAACTTGCTTTGCACAAGTGGCTTTGCGGGTGTCTGTCTCTCCCACCATAGTATAGATCCAATTTACACTTTGCAAATTTTGATAGCACTTGTATCAACGTTGTGGTTCAGTTTCGTAGGTAAGATCCGTTCTTATTCGTAAGCCCCAAACCACGTAAAACATGCAAAGAAAATTAGAGGCGTCTAACTTGTTTTTGCAGGGGTTTTGTGATGTGATATGGCCATCATGTGATTGTGATTGTATTTGATGTATGCAATGATCCTTGTTGTAATATGGCAACCGGCAGGAGCCTAATGGTTGTCTTTAATTCTGTTAAGGCCTGCGTGTCTATTCATCTTGTAATAGCTTTATTCCAAGTAGTTGTAATAGTTGCTAGTGATGATGGACAACCATGAAGCGGCGCCACTGACCTTGACGCAATGCTGGTGATGATGGAGATCATGTCCGTGCTTTAGAGATGGAGATCAAAGGCGCAAGAAGAAAGGGCCATATCATATCACACTAATTATGAATTGCCTGTGATGTTAATCCTTTATGCATCTTGTATTGCTTAGATCGCGATGGTAGCATTATAAGATGATCCCTCTCACTAAATATCAAGTAATAAAGTGTTCACCCTTAGTTGGCACCGTTGCTAAGACTCGTCGTTTCGAAGCATCCCGTGATGATCGGATGTGATAGATTCTACGTGTACATACAACGGGTGCAAGCCATATTTGCACATGCGGAAACTAAGGTTATCTTGACGAGCCTAGCATGTACATACATGGTCTCGGAACACGGAATACCGAAAGGTAGAGCATGAGTCATATAAATGATATGATGAACATAAAGATTGTTCGCCGATGAAACTACATCTTCTCTCGTGAAGATCGGACTTGGTGTAGTGGACTTGGTTCGTGTAATCACTAAGACAATGTGAGGGATGTTGTTTTGAGTGGTAGTTCACCTAGTTAATTTAAGAATTAAATTTGAACTCAATTTATCATAAACTTAGTCTAAACTACTTGCAAATTTGTTGTAGATTATGGCGAACCCCTCCATCAATTTCAATGCGTTCCTAGAGAAAGAAAAGCTTAAGAACAATGGAAGCAATTTCACGGACTGGTTCCGTGGACTGAAGATCGTCCTCAGGGCTGGTCAGTTGACCTATGTGCTCGAAGCACCGCTAGGTGACCCACCTGCAGAAGATGCCACCGATGACATAAAGAATGTTTACGCCACTCGGAAAAATCATTACTCCACAGTTCAGTGTGCCATCCTGCACGGTTTAGAAGCGAAGCTCCAGAAGCGTTTTGAGCACCACGACCCGTT
Organism: Avena eriantha; assembly: GCA_910589775.1. Classification (NCBI taxonomy): domain Eukaryota; kingdom Viridiplantae; phylum Streptophyta; class Magnoliopsida; order Poales; family Poaceae; genus Avena; species Avena eriantha. The sequence continues at coordinate 279,537,657 of OU342744.1, read as the reverse complement.
CGAGATCATTAAGGAGCTCAGGCTAATTTTTGAGACTCGCGCGGCCATGGAGAGCTATGAGGCCTCCGAAAAGTTCTTTAACTGTAAGATGGAAGAGGGAAGCTCCGTTAGCGAGCACGTGCTCACCATGTCTGGGTACGCAAACAAGCTCCAAGAGTTGGGGATATCGATTCCTAATGAGTTAGGGATTCACCGTCTCCTCCAATCACTGCCACCAAGTTACAAGAACTTTGTGATGAACTACAATATGCACTGCATGAACAAGACGTTGCCTGAACTATCGTCCATGCTGAAAACTGCTGAAGTGGAGATCAAGGAGCACCAAGTGTTGATGGTCAATAAGACCACCAATTTCAAGAGACAGGGCAAGCCTAAGAACAAGGGCAACTTCAAGAAGGACGGCAAGAAAGCTGCCGCACCTGCAAAGAAGCCCAAGGCTGATCCTAAGCCTGAAACTGAGTGCTTCTACTGCAAGGGTGTTGGTCACTGGAAGCGTAACTGCCCCAAGTACCTAGCGGATCTGAAGAATGGCAACATCAAGAAGAAAGGTATATTTGATATATATGTTATTGATGTGTATCTTACTAGTAATCGTAGTACTGCCTGGGTATTTGATACTGGTTCGGTTGCTCATATTTGTAACTCGAAACAGGAGCTGCGGAATAAGCGAAGACTGGCGAGAGACGAGGTGACGATGCGCGTTGGAAATGGCTCCAAGGTTGATGTGATCGCCGTCGGCACGCTCCCTCTACATCTACCTTCGGGATTAGTTTTAAATTTGAATAATTGTAATTTGGTGCCTGCGTTAAGCATGAACATTATATCTGGATCTTGTTTATTGTGAGACGGTTACTCTTTTAAGTCTGAGAATAAAGGTTGTTCAATTTATATGAGTAATATCTTTTATGGTAATGCACCTGAGATGAATGGTTTATTCTTACTGAATCTCGATAGTAGTGATACACATGTTCACAACATAGATGCTAAACGAACAAAATTGAATGATAATTCTACATACATGTGGCACTGTCGTCTTGGTCACATTGGAGTGAAGCGTATGAAGAAACTCCATTCTGATGGACTTCTTGAATCACTTGATTTTGAATCACTTGAAAGATGCGAAGCATGTCTAATGGGAAAAATGACTAAGACTCCATTCTCTGGTACAATGGAGCGAGCTACAGACTTATTGGAAATAATACATACCGATGTGTGCGGTCCAATGAGTGTAGCATCGCGTGGTGGATATTTTTACGTTCTCACTTTCACGGATGACTTAAGTAGATATGGGTATGTCTACTTTATGAAACATAAGTCCAAAACTTTCGAGAAGTTTAAGGAATTTCAAAGTGAAGTGGAAAATCATCGTAACAAGAAGATTAAGTTTCTGCGTTCTGACCGCAGAGGTGAATATCTAAGTTACGAGTTTGGAATGCATTTAAAGAAATGTGGAATACTTTCGCAATTGACACCGCCGGGAACACCACAACGTAATGGTGTGTCCGAACGTCGTAATCGAACTCTCTTAGATATGGTTCGGTCTATGATGTCTCTTACAGATTTACCACTATCATTTTGGGGCTATGCATTAGAGACAGCCGCATTCACTTTAAATAGGGCACCATCTAAATCCGTTGAAACGACACTGTACGAATTGTGGTTTGGTAAGAAACCTAAGTTGTCGTTCCTTAAAGTCTAGGGTTGAGAAGCATATGTAAAGAAGTTACAACCTAAAAAGCTTGAACCCAAAGCGGAGAAATGCGTCTTCATAGGATACCCTAAAGAAACAATTGGGTATACCTTCTATCATAGATCCGAAGGCAAAGTTTTCGTTGCCAAGAATGGATCCTTTCTTGAGAAGGAGTTTCTCTCGAAAGAGGTGACTGGAAGGAAAGTAGAACTCGACGAGGTTATTGAACCTTCTCTCGGATTTGAGAGTAGCGCAGCACCGGAAGATGTTTTTGTGCCGCCTGCACCAATTGGAGAGGAAGCTAATGATAAAGATCATGAAACTTCAGTCGAAGTTGCTGCTGAACCTCGCAGGTCAACGAGGGTTCGTACCACTCCTAATTGGTATGACTCTGCCTTGAACGTCATGTTGGTGGACAACGCTGATGACCCTGCGACGTATGAAGAAGCTATGGTGAGCCCAAATTCCGACAAATGGCTAGAAGCCATGAAATCCAAAATGGGATCCATGTACGAAAACCAAGTGTGGACTTTGGTGGACTTACCGGATGGCCGTAAGGCTGTCGAGAACAAATGGATTTTCAAGAGAAAAACAGATGCTGATGGTAATGTTACCATCTATAAAGCTCGACTTGTCGCGAAAGGGTTCCGACAAATTCAAGGAGTTGACTATGATGAGACATTCTCACCAGTAGCGAAGCTAAAGTCTGTGAGGATTTTGTTAGCAATTGCTGCACATTTCGATTATGAGATTTGGCAGATGGATGTCAAAACGGCGTTCCTTAATGGTGACATTGAGAAAGAGTTGTATATGGTACAACCCAATGGTTTTGTCGATCCTAAAGATGCTGACAAGGTATGCAAACTTCAGCGCTCCATTTATGGACTGAAGCAAGCATCCCGGAGTTGGAATCAACGTTTTGATAAAGTAATCAAAAAATTTGGGTTTATACAAACTTATGGAGAAGCTTGTATTTACAAGAAAGTGAGTGGGAGCTCTGTAGCATTCCTAGTACTATATGTAGATGACATATTGCGGATTGGGAATGATATAGAACTTCTTAATAGCGTCAAAGCCTATTTGAATAATAGTTTTTCAATGAAGGATCTTGGCGAAGCGGCATATATTCTAGGCATCAAGATTTATAGAAATAGATCAAGATGCCTAATAGCGCTTTCACAAAGTACATACTTAGACAAAGTTCTAAAGAAGTTTAGAATGGAAGAGAGCAAGAAAGGGTTCGTGCCCATGTTGTCAGGTAAGACCTTGAGTAAGACTCAAAGTCCAGCTACGGCTGAAGATAGAGAGAGAATGAATAATATTCCCTATGCCTCGGCCATAGGTTCTATCATGTATGCCATGCTGTGTACAAGACCGGATATAGCACATGCTGTTAGTTTGACTAGCAGATATCAAAGTGATCCTAGAATGGAACACTGGACAACGGTCAAGAATTTCCTGAAATACCTGAAGAGGACTAAGGATATGGTTCTTTCTTATGGAGGTGATGAACAACTTGTTGTAAACGGTTACACCGATGCTAGTTGGAACACCGATCCGGATGACTCAAAGTCACAGTCGGGATACGTATTTATTTTGAATGGTGCTACAGTGAGCTGGAGGAGTGCAAAGCAAAGCGTTGTGGCAAAATCTTCAACTGAATCAGAATACATAGCTGCTTCGGAGGCTGCGCAAGAAGCCATATGGATGAAGGAATTCATTACTGAACTTGGCGTCGTTCCCAGTGCGTTGGACCCGATGGCCATTTACTGTGACAACACAGGTGCCATAGCTAATGCACAGGAGCCAAGGTCACATAGCAAGCTGAAGCACATCAAGCTACGTTTCCATGCTATTCGCGAGTATGTCCGAGATGGTGACATAAAGATTTGCAAAGTACACACTGATCTGAATGTGGCAGATCCGTTAACTAAACCTCTCCCTAGGGCAAAGCATGACCAACACCAGAACGCCATGGGTGTTAGGTATATTACCATGTAATCTAGATTATTGACTCTAGTGCAAGTGGGAGACTGTTGGAGATATGCCCAAGAGGCAATAATAAAAGTGGTTATTATTATATCTTTGTGTTTATGATGAATGTTTACATCCCATGCTATAATTGTATTATTATGAAACACTAATACTTGTGTGTTTTGTAAACATGTAAGAGTCCCTAGTAAGCCTCTTGTTGAACTAGCTTGTTGATTAATAGATGATCATGGTTTCCTAGTCATGGACATTGGATGTCATTAATAACAAGGTTGTATCATTAGGAGAATGATGTGATGGACACACACCCATAGTAAGAGTAGCATAAGATCAAGTCATTAAGTTCGTATTGCTATAATCTTTTAAATGCATAGTGACCTAATCCTTCGACCATGAGGTTGTGTCAATCACCATCACGGATGGGTACTTTGATGACATCAAACACCGCTTCGTAACTGCGTGGTCATAAAGGTGTCGTTGGGTATTCTGAAAGTATGTGTTGAAGCGCATGGACCAAGATTGGGATTTGTCCATCCATACGACGGATAGATATGCTCTGGGCCCTCTCGGTGGAATGTCATCTAGTTAGCTTGCAAGCATGTGGCTAGGTCACAAGGGATGACATATCACGGAATGAGTAAAGAGTACTTATCAGTAACGAGGTAGAACTAGGTATGGAGATACCGACGATCAAACCTCGGATAAGTAGAGTATCGCGTGACAAAGGGAATTGGTTTCGTATGTTAATGGTTCTATCGACCACGAAGTCATCGTTGAGTATGTGGGAGCCGTTATGGATCTCCAGATCCCGCTGATGGTTATTGATCGGAGAGGTGTCTCCGTCATGTCTACATATTCACGAACCGTAGGGTGACACACTTAAGGTTCGAAGTTGTTTTAAGTAGATATGGAATGTGTGTTGGAGACCTAATGTTGTTCGGAGTCTCAGATTGGATTCGGGACATCACGAGGAGCTCCGGAATTGTCCGGGGAGTAAGATTCATATAATGGGGATCTTTTTCTGAGTTAGGAAATGTTCCAGAGTGTTTGTATGGGGATTCTAGAAGGTTTCGGAATGTTCCGGAAGGTTCTAGAAGATATTTTGGAGTTTATTTGAAAACCAAGATAAGATAAGATAAGGGAAATTTAAAGAGGAGACTTAGGGGGAGGACTCCTCCCCCCACCTCCTTGGTGCGCCGGCCCTAAGGGGTGGGCCTAGGGGTGGGAACCCTAGGCCGCACCCCTCCCTCTATATATAGAGGGGTGGAGGCGCCACCCTCCTTTGATCCTCCACTCTTGCCCCAAGCCGCCTCTCTCCTCCTCCTTCTTTCTGCTCAGGCTTAGGCGAAGCCCTGCAGAATTCTCCACTCCACCACCACCACCACGCCATCATGCTGCTGGGATTCCGTGGAGAGATCTACTACCTCCGCTGCTCGCTGGAACAAGGAGAGGAAGGTCTGCTTTGACTCCGCACGTGTGACCGACTGCGGAAGCGTTGCCGGAACGCGGCGCCGGAAGGATCGTCCACTCGATCTTGAGATCAGCAAGCGATCGACTACATCAACCACGAGATCTAATCTCATAACGCTTTCATGTCTACAAGGGTTAGTACAGATCTATCTCGTTGCACATGTCTAATAGATTAGATCTTGGCTTTTATCTAGATTAGATCTGGGTTTTGTTTGTTCTTGCGGTAGAGAATTCTTGTTTTCCATGCTACGAACCCATCACACCTCACCAACCCCTCCCTAATCTCCCTCCACCTCACCCAACACAACACGCACACCCCCATCAACCCGTCCCCGTCGCCCTCTCTCTCCCTGCGTTCCCCACCTTGCTCCCCGCCTCTCGACTCCCGTCCTCGCCGTCGTTGCTTCCTCCACCCCGCCGCCCGGCACGGAGCCCGAGCCCCATCGCCGGTGGCCGCCTCCTCCTCACCGGCCTCGCTCTCCTTCCCGGCACCGTCCCCGCCGCCGAGGTCGCCTCCGCCTGCGAGCCCCCTCTTGGATCACCTCCATCCCTCGCTGGCCGCCCCGCCGACCTCGGCCTTCCCCGCGTGACCGCCTCTGCACGCCTTTCCCCACGCTCCCCCGGTTTCCCTCTCTATTCCGGCCACAGTGGTGTGGCCCGGCTCGGCCCACGTGATGCCGCCCTCCTCTCCCGCAACCGGGGCCTCACCTCGCCGCCGCCTGCCAGAATCGCCCCGGCCACCGCCGAGCCCTCCAGCGCCACCCGCGTCGTCCTCCTCCGCGGCGGCCCGACCAAGCTCGCCACCTCGCCTCGGCCGCTGTCACTGCCTACGATGACCCCCGCGCTAGCCTCGCCCCTGCTCCGGCCCGTCAACTGCCGCTCGAGCCCAAGCCCTTCACAGAGCCGCGGCGGCAGCACGGCCACGACCCCGTGTCCCTGGCTGCCTCGCATCGTCCCTGCCCCTAGTTGTGCTCCTCCTTGTCTCTAGGACGCCATGTGCCCTAGCTCCGGCCCTCCGTTTCCCCGCTGACCCTTTGTGGATGTTGTTCTTGCTGTATGTGCCTTCTGGCCATGTGCGTGTCATGTTGATGCTCTTCAGCGGGAGTGTGTTCAGGTACCGGTGCTCAGATGGTGAAGATAGTTCAGAATAAGGTGTGCTACTATGCTGTGGAAATGCTAGGTCTGAACCAAATAATGATCGACCCCCAAAGGTCGCCCGACATGTCCATAAGGTTATCTTCCCGGAATGCCAAGCCCTTCATCACGGAACACCGAGCTCTTCCCCCGAACCGCCATGATCTCCATCCCAGATCCGAAGACGCCGAGACCCCGACCGGAAGATGCCCGGAACACCAAGATCTTCTTCCGAATGCTTTGACCGAGGCCGAACCAAGATCTCCATGGATGCGACAAGTTCTCCTTCCCGAATGCGATGCTCGAGAACCCGGACGACAAGGTCGCCGACACAGAACGCCAAGTACTTCCTCCCGAACGCCAAGACCGACTCGATGGCGTGGACCCGACAAGATCTTCGCGACGACAAGATCGACACCGACCAGGGCGAATCCGATGATCCTCCGACGCCAGACCAAGTCCTTCGACCTCCGATCCTGGTCCCCGTCGAACCCTGAGACCCGAACCGCCGGAACCAAGATCTTCCGAACCCAGATGTGTGATCCTAAGCCCCTATTTTTATAATATGACATTATCAACTGTCGCATAATTAATTCTTCATGCATGCATGGTTGTCTGTGGTTTGGGGGCATTATGCCGATTCACCTCATAATTAAATATGGAGTCTATATGCGGGATATCTTGGTCTTATTCCGGACTCCATTTAAATAGGTGTAGCGAACCGATGCCATGTTTCGCCCTGTTAATACAACATTTAATTGTGGGGTTTCTAAACAACATGAACCACTTAATTAATTGTCGGGACCCCGGTTCCGCTTAATACTGCCGAATTGCACCGCATCTGCATCATATCATAATCATGCCGGATCTTCTGCCGTAGTATTAAATATTGCATCCAGTGTTTGCTTCTTCGCGGATTAGGCCGATGAGTTGATGCGACTATCGACAAGTTCTCTAGATATTCAGCAGTGTTTCCCAGGCGAGCACCTCTTCCCCTTCTACCTATTTTGCATTTATAGTCTTTATTTCCTCCTGTTGATCTACTGCTATCCGTGTCGTGATGCTTTAGTTTTCTGTACACCAGTTATATTCCGTGCAGCCTCTATATTGCCTTGGACACCTCCTATTACCTGTGTTTGGTAGATAGCTGGCCTTGCGAGTCGTAGTTGCCTGCTCAGGTGCGATCTCGTGTTGTCAAGTACCACAGTTGTTGAAATGCGGGCAGATGTTAATGGTGGAGATGCTTATTGGTGGAGATGATCATGACTTTATACACAACTATTAAAATGCTAGATATAACTAATGCAGAGGCATCGGTGAGCAATAGATGTTATTTGGTTCTTCCACGCTCACTTGTGTCCCGTAGGACCCCGAGTACTTGATACCTGTTCCTTGATTTTTCACACTATCCACATTCGGGAGGCCGTGGACTCCCCTGAGCCAGAGCTTGATTCATTTCTATTTCTTGGGGCCACAAGTAGTTTGGGGCTTTATTACTATCCTGTACTTATGCCATGTTTTACTGCTTTATTTAAGATTGTGCGTGGAGCACCTGTACTGTTTAGGAATTGCGGAGTGTTTTCGCGGTATCGACAAGCCTAGTCACACTTTCGGGTTCCCAGTCGTTTACAGCCATTGGCGCAAACCTTAGGTCCATCTCGGAGTCGGACAACTTCGTTGCGGGTAGCTTAATGTGGTGGCCCCCTGAAATATTTCTGAATCCTGTGATCGCTTTGTCGTTAATGCCTCGTTGGGTTTTGAGTTGGTTTTTCTGAGGTTGATCGAGTGTGTGTTGCTATTTGTGCACCCCTGCAGGGTAAAACTTTCTGAAAGCCGTGTCCGCGGTTATGGACGACTTGGAGCACAGTATCTCCATCATAGACAAGCATAACTAAAGTAGTGCTATAAATTTGCCTTAATATGTGCCTAGTAAACAGATGCAACTATAACGGAATGGATATTAAAAATGCCAACAACTGGTGGATCTGTGGTGATCTGGGTCATACTATATCTGCCTAGTAAGTATTGCAACTCCAATGGAATGTGATAAAAGTGTCAACAACTGTTGGGTTTGGGATTCCTCAGGACAATTATATCTGACTAGTAAATGTTTCAACTACAACGGAATGTTAACTAAAACTGCCCACTACTCATGCTATCAGGATGACTCATGTTATCTATATCTGAATAGTAAGTGCTTCAACTATAATCGAATAAATAAAATTGCCTACTGTGTGAGTTCCTTGGTCCGACTTCCTCGTTTGGTCTTGAGGGGGAAATACCAGGATGGGTTTGTTTGGTGTTAGCTTCAGGTCGGATCCGAATAGGTCTTTCTTATCCCTCTCTGATAACCGCCAGTTGTATCGAGTCTCTATAGGTTGTTTAGTGTCGTTGCGCTGCCGCTTCAGCCCACCATACCTATGTAGGCGAGAGCCGCTGAATTCTAGCCTCACCGTGTACTGGCCTCAGTACTGACGCTCCTCTTTTTCCTTTGCCCTTTGTCGGCACCCCTTTTGTTTTAGCAGGTTTGAGATCGACGTCGTTAGCAGGGTTACCCTTCCGGCTTGGCCTAGGCAGGGTTATGGACGCCATTGGTTATTCTTCAGGGCTCTTAGCCCCATTTGCATCTTGTCCGAAGTCGGACGCTCTATCGTTTTCAAGGTGACTTGGATCTTTGTATTGTATATCTGTATTCTTGACTCGTGGAGTCGTGTTGTATATATACCTGTTCTGTGGGTCCCATCGAGGACTATTGTGTAATGGTATTACTTTGTTTTCCACCCGCACGAAAGTGCCTGGTGGGCGTCCTTGAATCGTTTCTATGCGGGTTTGGCGGAAAGGGCTAAAACTTGCATAGGGACGATTCGAGGGTGTTACAAGACCAATGCGCAGACTCTCGCCACATCAGCCACCGACACCACCTCGGTGCCAAGCAGCACCACCCCCCGCGTGCTAGCCGCTCCACCCTCATGTCGCTTTCGTACAACGCTACTCCAAAGGCGATGCTCCCAAGAGAGAACACGATACCAACACCACGGCACCACCATCGCCCGACCCGAAGATCTTAGGGTTTCCCCCAGAGTAGCACGATTGAGGTCGACACAAGGTGCACGGCGATGCCTTCGTCAAGGTAACGACGTGGTAACGCCGCCATCGCCTGCCAATGGCTCGGTTTTCACTGGCACCCATGTCTCCCCGCCTCGCTGTTGGGACTGGAAGACGGATCGCGAGATCTGCCAAACCAGCCGCAAACCGACCACCTTCGACGAAGAAGATGACCACCTCCACCAAACTCAGGGCCTCCGCCGATCCCTACAGCCCGTGAGAACTCCAAAAGCGATGCCCTCAAGAGGGGAACGATGCACACGACACCGCCATCGCTCGATCCCTCGGGATCTGAGGTTTCCCCCGGAGTTTTCTTGGCTAGCGGAACGAGGGGCACCAGATCGTCGTCCGCCATGTCGCTGCTCCTCTGTCCATGCCGCAGACGCCGCACGTCATAGATGCCACACTGTTGAGGTGCCCGAGGTGCACCCCATCCGCAATGAGGATTGGCGTCCCGCGCCGCCGATCTATGCCGGGGAAGACGAGAGATCCCCCCGTCGCCGGCAGTGCCTAGGTTTTGCCTGGCCATGCCCTTGGTGGCAGCGGGGGAGAGAGGAGGGAGGGGAGTTGGGGGGGGGGGGGCTGGAGCGGCGGCGGCTAGGGTTTCCCCTCCCGTCGCCACACAGGGGCGAGAGGAGGGAGAGAGAGAGAGAGGAGGGAGTACATCAATATTTATCTATCAATATTAATGATCTATCAATATTGAACCATGTTTCCACAGAATAATCCATGTTCCAGGACTCGATCAAAGATCATACATCGGTTCTGTAGTTAGCACGGTAGCTCAACAAGCTTTTTTTTGTTATTGTTTTCACATTGCGAATTAGCGCAGTACCATAAGATGTGATTTTTTTAATAATAAGTAACTTATAAATTGCTCTGCCATGTCAGCTTTTTTTTTCCGAAAGATGGGTGGTCACATGAGAGAGTATGACACATTTCCAGATGTTAACCCCCCCCCCCCCCCCCCCCCAGAGCACCCACACAAGTTTAGGGGCCCAAATTCTTGGAGACGGGCCTCTGTGTCTTTCGTGGCTTCGTGTTGCTTGCTGTTGGATTGTTAGGGAAGAAAATTGAGAGGAAGAGAGTTGGGACGTGACTTAGCGTCTAGGGGTGACTTGCGGAGCGATGAGCACGCGGCGGACATCGTGACGACGCACATCGTAAAGGCTACAACCAAACCTAAGGCCACCGCGATCGGCTAAACGGTGGCGGGCAATTGAACGGTGACTGGCCCAATGGCGGGCAAGCCCTGCTGTTCTCTACAGGGATGTTGGGTTGTTGTCCTAGGCGACACCCGACTACAAGACTTCGGGTGTTCAGCCGCTGAATATCGGTGGGCAGGCCGGCAGCGACTGGTCGGGCGATGGGCTAGGAGTTTCTCCTGTTCTCATGTCCACCTGGTAATTTATTTAGGAAGTCTCTAATACTCAGCTAGCTGAGAAATAAGCTATTTCTCAGCTAGCTGATGTCAGCTTTTTTGGTTTGGCCCGTTTGTCTGTCAGGCTGTTTCAGCGTAGTTGGTTAATCTCTTTTAGCCCGATTGTCCTCTTGTGCTCTGGTTTGTTTTGTTGGCCAGTTGTCCTGTTTTGTTAGGCTTTGCGTTGTCTTGTCTAATTTTGCTGAGATTTTCTTGGGTACCACTGGAGAGAGGTTCGCCAAGGTCTCATAGCGCGCGAGCAACACGTGCTCGCGTAGGAGTGCTCTTTTTTTCTTCTCTTTTCTAGCCATAGGCGTCATGCTGGGCGCGCTCGCCTACTTTCGTCCATCCACCGTAGCTAGCAAGTATCCGCAGTTATTACTGATAAAAAAAGATTGCAATTCGTTTTTCCTGCTACCGGTGCTGCACTGTATAATCTGAAATATAGTACAAGTATATCAAAAATATAAAGTACTCCAAAAATACACTATTAAAATATACTTAAAACAAAAGTACAAAATACAAGTATACTCGGATATACTCTGAGTACAGTATACTAAAACTAAAGTATAGAGAACTACAAGTGTAGTCAAACCAAAGTGCACATGCATTTGGGGTACAAGTGTAGTGAAACCGGAGTACGCAATCATCCGGACGACAAACAGAGGATACTATGTTCTCCTGTCCTGGACGACGAACAGAGGATACTCTGTGTTCAAGCATGGTTCCCGATCCCTCGAAGGTTCCCCGTCGGAGCAACACCGTCAAACCCTTGCGCGTGCAGGGATGGCCGACAGAGAGACTTCCCCCGCGGGCAGAGCTTCCACTGTTCCGGACGACGAACAGAGGAAACTCTGTGTCCAAGCGTGGTTCCCCGATCCCTCGAAGGTTCCCCGCTGGAGCAACACCATCGAACCCCTGCGCGTGTAGGGATGGCCGGCGGAGAGACCACTTGCAACTGCACCCCTGAGAAAAGCTAGTTGCATGTCGATATGCACAGCTCGTAGTAAAGAAAAAGGGACCACAAAACAATTATCAGTTGCAACACCACTTGCAACTACACCCTTGAGAAATGCCAGTTGCATGTCGATATGCAACTCGTAGTAAAGAAAAGGGGACCATGAGAACAATCATCAGTTGTAACCCAACTTGCAACTGCCTCCTAAAGAAACGTCAGCTGCATGTTGATATGTAACTCATAGTAAACAAAGGGAAAAAGTCAGTTGCATGTTGATATGCAACTCGTAGTAAAGAAAGGGGACCACAAAAACAATCATCAGTTGCAACACCACTTGCAACTGCACCCCTGAGAAATGCAGTTGCATGTCGATATGCAACTCGTAGTAAAGAAAAGGGGACCATGAAAAAGAATCATGAGTTGCAACCCCACCTGCAACTGCCCCTGAATAAAACTCAGTTGCATGTCGATATGCAACTCGTAGTAAAGAAAGGGGAAAAGTTGGTTGCATGTCGATATGCAAATCGTAGTAAAGAAAGGGGATCACCAAAACAATAATCAGTTGTAACTACCCCCTGAAGAAAAGTCAGTTGCATGTCGATATGCAACTTGTAGTAAAGAAAGGGGACGACGAAAACAACCATCGGTTGCAACCCCACTTGCAACTGCCCCCCTAAAGAAAAGCCAGTTGCATGTCGATACGCAACTCGTAGTAAACAAAGGAGACCACGAAAACAATCATCAGTTGCAACACCACTTGCAGCTACCCCCTGAAGAAAAGTCAGTTGCATGTCGATATGCAACTCGTAGTAAAGAAAGGGGACCACAAAAACAATCATCAGTTGTAACCCCACTTGCAACTGCCCCTGAACAAAAGTCAGTTGCATGTCGATGTGCAACTTGTAGTAAACAAAGGGAGAAGGCCAGTTGCATGTCAATATGCAAATCATGGTAAAGAAAGGGGACCACGGAAACAATCATCTATTGCAACCCCACTTGCAACTTCCCCCTAAAGAAAAGTCAGTTGCATGTCGATATGCAAGTCGCAGTAATGAAATGGGACCATGAAAACAATCATCAGTTGCAACACCACTTGCAACTACCCCCTGAAGAAAAGTCAGTTGCATGTTGATATGCAACTCGTAGTAAAGAAAGGGGACCACGAAAATAATCATCAGTTGTAACCCCACTTGCAACTGCCCCCTGAAGAAATGTCAGTTGCATGTCGATATGCAACTCGTAGTAAACAAAGGGGGAAAGCAAGTTGCATGTCGATATGCAACTTGTTGTAAAGAAAGGGGACCACAGAAACAATCATCAGTTATAACCCCACTTGCAACTACCTTATAAAGAAAAGTTAGTTGCATGTCGATATGCAACTCGTAGTAAAGAAAGGGGAAATGCTAGTTGCATGTCGATATGCAACTCGTAGTCAAGAAAGGGGAAATGATAGTTGCATGTCTATATGCAACTCGTAGTAAAGAAAGGGGACCAAAAAAACAATCTTAGTTGCAACACCACTTGCAACTACCCCCTTTAGAAAAGTCAGTTGCATATCGATATGCAACTCATAGTAATGAAATAGGACCACGGAAATAATTATCAGTTGCAACCCCACTTATAACTGCCCTCTGAAGAAAAGTCAGTTGCATGTCGATATGCAACTCGTAGTAAACAAAGGGGAAAAGCCAGTTGCATATAGATATGCAACTCGTAGTAAAGAAAGGGGACCACGAAAAGTATAAAAGCAAAAACTCAAAAAGGAAGCAATCACAAAAATGAAAATCCTCAGTTGCAACGGCACTTGCATCTGCCCCCTGAGAACAGACGGTTGCATTTTGATATGCAACTCATAGTAAAGAAAAAGGATCACGAAAAGTCCAGAAATGCCTAGTACAAAGGTCAGGACAACACGAGGCCATGATCCCGCGGCAAGAGTCTCGTGCGGGACAAATAAAATACAATGCATGTGCGGGACAAGTAAAATACAATGCATGTTAGCACCAATCTCAACGTGCGGGATACAAATTAACAGACCAGGAGATGAAAATGTTATTTGTGAAAAAATCAATTACAATATATACATGATAATATACTAAAAAATATACATGCAAACTTACATGCATTTATAAATAAAAATTATCAAAACAATGCCTACGTAAACAAATAACCATTTCTCATGTAACAATACGTTAAAAAATACTGTAGAATAAACAGAAAAAAAATATGTTAGAACATCCATGAATAATTACTGAAAAACAGTCCTGCAAGAAAAATGTTGAATAATGAGAAAAAATATAGTAATCAAACATGTTGAATAATAATAGAAGGTAAGGAGTCAAAAAAAGGAGAAAAAAAAACAGAAGAGCAACAATGACATAGAATCTTAAAAAGCCCAAAACAGCTAACAGCCGACGCTTACATAGCCCCATAACAAAACAAAAACGGGTCGGATTGACACCCAAGCAACAAGCCGCAGCAACGGAAAAAAAACCACGCCGCCTAAGCACGCACTAACAAGCACCAACACGGGCTGAAAGCAACACACGCACCACCGCGCACAGATCTTAGTGCGTGAAGATGATCCTACGATGTAAAAGTTGACTGTGCTATAAGTTAAATCTCAGCTAGCTGAGAATTAGCAAATCCCTTAATACTTGTATGCCTAAGTGGTGGTAGCAGTTAATTTCTTTGCTTGTTGTTTCAATTTGTACCGTTCATAGTAGTATTACTACATGTTTTGTGAGCAAACGTTCTTCGTCATCCAACTTTAGAGAAATTAAGAAACGTTTGCTAATTCTCAACTAAACTAGTAGAACAAATATTTCATTTTTTTGTCTTGAATCACTTGTCATGGATTTTCCCAAACCCATATGTATTTAGACGTATTTTAGTATTACATATATGTGAATCTAGACAAACCGGTGACATCTAATTCGAAACAGTGGAGTAATTGCAGTCGCAATTTGCGTCATAAAAAACCACTTGTAACTGAAAAATCTTAGTTACAACTGCATTTGCAATTAACAAATCACAGTTGCATACCGGGGCAAAAGTCGACACAATCAGAAAGAATCTTAGCCAAACAAATCAAATTCGTAGGAAATTAACCTGACACAACCGTGAAAATTAGCAAATCCCCGAGAATATGTCGGTTGCAACTCATACTAAGAAGGGACGACAAAGAAATCCTGAACTCCTGGGAAAAACCAGTTGCATGTACAGTTGCAACTCATAGTAAGAAGGGGCACGAAATAGGAAAATGACATTTCAATCCTTATATGCAACCCCAGTTGCAACCCCCGAGAAAGCCAGATGGAAGTCTCCAATTGCCACTCATAGTAAGAAGGGATGACGGAAAAATTCATAGTTACAAGTACAATTGCAACTCATAGTAAGAAGGGGTCACAGAATAAATTCACAATTGAAACCTTAGTTACAACTCATCGAGAAGCCCGTTGTAAGTCTAGTTTCAACTCATAGTAAGAAGGTGCAACCCCAGTTATAACTCGCTAAGAAAGAAAATTGCAAGTCCAGTTGTAACTCATAATAAGAAGGGACCACGAAACATGGGGTGGATGCAACTCACCGAGAAAGCCAATTGCAACTCCAGTTGCAACTCATAGTAATAAGAGACCATTGCAACTCGCTGAGAAACCTGTTGCGTAGTTGTAACTCATAGTAAGAAGAGATCACAAAACAATCCTCGGTTGCAAACCCAGTTGCAACTCACTGAAAAAGACAATTGCAAATCTATTTGTAGCTCATAGTAAATAGGATCACAAAAAAATCCTTAGTTGCAACCTCAGTTGCAACTCGCCGAGAAAACCAGTTGCAAGTCCAGCTGTAACTGAAAGTAAGAAGAAATCACAAAACAAGAAAATTACATTTCAATCCTCGGTTGCAACTCATACTAAGAAGGGATGACAAAGAAATTCAAAGCTGCAACTCCCGGGAAAAACCAGTTGCAAGTAAAGTTACAACTCATAGTAAGAAGGGGGCCCGAAAGAGGAAAATGACATTTCAATCCTTATTCTCAACCCTAGTTGCAAGTCTCCAATTGCAGCTCATATTAAGTAGGGACGATGGAAAAATTCTCAGTTGCAAGTACAATTGTAACTCACCGTAAGAAGGGGCCACGAAATAAACTCTCAATTGAAACCTTAGTTGCAACTCGCGAAGAAGCCACTTCTAAGTATAGTTACAACTCACAGTAAGAAGGGACCACGAAAATAATACTTAGTTGCAAACCCAGTTGCAACTCGCTAAGAAAGACAGTTGCAACTCATAATAAGAAGGGACCACGAAACATGGGGTGGTTACAACTCACCGAGAAAGCCAATTACAACTGTTTGTCAACTCATAGCAATAAGGTATCATTGCAACTCGCCCAGAAACCTGTTGCGTCAGTTGTAACTCATAGTAAGAAGAGACCACAAAACAATCATCAGTAGAAACTGGAGTTGCAACTCACTAAAATAGCCAATTACAAGTCCATTTGTATCTCATAGTAAATAGGATCACAAAACAATCCTCAATTGCAACTCGCCGAGAAAGCCAGTTGCAAGTTCAGTTGTAACTGAAAGTAAGAAGAAATTACAAAACAAACAAATTATATTTCAATCCTAAGTTGCGACTCATACTAACAAGGGACGACAAAGAAATTCTCACATGCAACTCCCGAGAAAAACCAGTTCCAAGCAAAGTTACAACTCATAGTAAGAAGGGGGCCCGAAAGAGGAAACTGATATTTCAATCCTTATTTGCAACCATAGTTGCAAGTCTCCAATTGCAACTCATAGTAAGAAGGAACGACAAAAAAATCTCAGTTGCAAGTACAATTGCAACTCATCGTAAGAAGGGCCACATAATAAATTCTCAATTGGAATCTTAGTTGCAACTCGCCGAAAGCAAGTTGTAAGTATAGTTACAGCTCATAGTAAGAAGGGACCCCGAAAACAATACTTAGTTGCAACCCCAGTTGCAACTCGCTAAGAAAGACAGTTGCAACTCCAGTTGCAACTCATAGTAAGAAGGGACCACGAAACATGGGGTGGTTGCAACTCACCGAGAAAGCCAATTGCAATTCCAGTTGCAACTCATAGTAATAAGGGACTATTGCAACTCGCCGAGAAAACTGTTGCACCAGTTTTAACTCATAGTAAGAAGAGACCCCAAAACAATCTTTAGTTGCAATCCTAGTTGCAACTCACTGAAAAAGCCAATTGCAAGTCCATTTGTAGCTCATAGTAAATAGGATCACAAAACAATCCTCAATTGCAACCTCAGTTGCAACTCACCCAGAAAGCCAGTTGTAAGTCTAGTTGTAACTCATCGTAAGAAGAAATCACAAAAGAATAAAATTACTTGTCAATCCTCAGTTGCACCCCCAGTTACAACTCTTGAGAAAACCAGTTCCAAATCTAGTTACAATTCATAATAAAAAGGGATATAGGGTGTTATGCATTTTTCTTGACCAATGTGAAATTAGTGCAACCAACATCAGGCAGTCTGGCATGGCAAAAAACTTTTAATTAACTCAAAATGCAATCTTATACTACAAGTAAAATAAAAAAAACACTGTAAAAAGAACTGATAACTCATAGAAAGCACTTCTCCTCTCTTCACTGTTACAAGAAGCATGATACCATATAAAACTTGCAACAATGAATCTGTAGAACATTGGAAAGGAAATCATAAAAAATTCAACGGACATAATTTTTTGTTAAAATACTACCACACCGAAAAAATAGACGGTGCCCGAGAAGAGCCTATCAAAATCAACCGGACTTTGCCTCTCTCCACTGTAGTCGCCGGAGACAAACCGACATCGACGCAAATCAGCGAGTCTCTGGCGCTAGAAGAAGAACCGCTGCTCAAATCAACGACCTGCCTCCGTCGCTCCCGACCGATGTCCACTGATCCCCGCCACTGCCGCTGTCTCTAAATAAAAGAAGTTAACATCGCGTGGAGTGAAAAGAACACGACAATGAACCACTCAACATGGCACACTAGAGGAAAAAAACAGGCCAGGACCTACTTAACAATACACAACGACAGAAAGCGAGACCACCCACAACCTTCATGGGACAAACAACTCAAATCTAGGCAAAACACGCAAAAATGAATGTCATAAAAAAATTACAGTTGTAGGAACTAGTCTGGAAAAATTTAAAAAGAAACAACCGACCACACACTTTTTTGGAGGGTCTATACATGGCCGTCGCTGATTGCCGCTCAAAAAAAAAAATTGGCACGTACGTGGCCTTTTACCACACTGATCAAACCACACCTACACAGAAGGAAAAGACATGCAGAAAACAAACAAAGGGAAAACGGACACGACACAACAGCAAGAAATACATACGATACAACATGGGCCGACCAACGCATGCCGTGACGCGGGCAGGCGGGACAACACGCGCGGAACGATTCGAGGCATCGCGCGAGACAGCCGCATGCGGGGCACAGATCTTGATGCCTGGAGCAAATCAGACGGATTAGGACCTTCCTATGCCCTAAGCTAAATCTCAGCTAGCTGAGAATTAGCAAATCCCTTTAACCCATTCTGTTAGTACAACCAGTTAATTTGGAACTTGTGATCTTGTGGATGGCAATATAAATCTGTTTCTTATGGAACCCAAGGATAAGGCTAGAAGTGTTTAGTCCATTATTGCTTTTGTATTTTTCTGTAGACCAAAGTTGCTCAAAATAAAAATTGACATGAGTTATTTGCAGTAGCGAGGGAGGGAGTGTGTAACCAATTGTATAAGTAGCTATAAAAATTCTGTTATATTTGCTCTCTTTCTATATTCTGTTTGTCAGGCTGACATTTCGGATGAGCATATGAGGGAGGTACTATAATTATGCTATCTCATTTATCCTTTGCATCTTGGCGATTCCTTTCAATAGGGAACTAACAAGTGATTATGTTTAGGATGATATAAATCATTAATGTGTCTCAACAACTTTTGTTTTTTAATCAAAATTTTGTTGTGCTTTAGAGTTCGCCTGATTTCAAATATTTTTTGTCCTCCGCCAGGGAGAGTATGTGTACAAACTAACAAGGCTGGCTCGCGCTGGTGGTGAAAAAATGTTTGTATAGAAGTCAAGGAATGCATGGTTACTCTGACCCTGTGACTCCTATGGGAGTGAGATGATCTAAGCTGAACTCAGTTCTCATGTTTTTTGTCCACACATGAATAAAATGCTTTCGTGTACATGGTTGTTGTTCAATTATTTCTATTTCAATAGATGATTCACTCATGCTCTGTCGACAATGTCCAATAGTTTGCCCTTGTTTCATTTGTGATTCTACTTTTGTCCATCGATGGCTCAGTTGGAGTACTTGCAGATTCCAGTCTTAGTTAGCCTAAATTAATTATTGGAATTTCTTTCCATTGGTTATTAGGGTTAGTGTTTTTGGTGGTTTAGTTTGGCAATAATACGAAGGAGGTTGAATTGGTGATGACTCTATATAAGGAGAGTGGTGCTAACAGTAGGAACCTTCTATGAAGTTGGAGACAACTCCGAGCAACCCACGGGTAATGAAGTTTAAGGAGCTAAATCGTGAATGTCCTGAACTTAATTTACATTCTTATGTGATGAGGATACAATCATAGAGTATGGTGATTCTATTGGTTTAAGCAGGAAGGAAATATTGAGCCTCATTGAAAAATATCAGAAGATGAATTTATTCCTAGATGGACATGATACTTTGATTTATAAGAACTTTATTCTATCTAAATCATGGTTTATTATTTGACTAGATTTAATATCCATCGGACTAGCGCCAGCAGGAAGGAGAGGAAGGAAGGTGAGGAGCCCGACATGATGATCATCCAAATATGTGCGAGGGAGGAGCGGGAGGTAGGCGCACTGGACGAGGAGAAGATCATCAAGGACGGCGTGAAGTTTCCTAAAGAAACCGGAGTGTCCGGCGCATATCACCCGGACAATCAGGCCTATCCCAAGATGCGCCAAGGTGGCAGCCATTCTGTACGCCTAATCGGAAGCCACCCGGAAACCAGTCGGAAGCTTTGAAGTTTTCGATCGGACCGGATTGTCCTGTGTTCAACACCCGGAGTGTCCAGCTAGACAAGAATGTCTGGCCCATATGGACCAGAATGTCTGGCCACCGACGGATCTGTTTCGAATCGATTGTATCAGTTTGAGTCCTTTGCGACTTGTTTTCGGTTTTTGGTCATCCCAGCCTCCCATATAAGCCCTGAGACACCCCTTTAGCTAAGTGGAAACCATGTTTAAAGTAAACCCTAGATCTATTGAGTTGCTACTTGCAATCAATTGAACCCCTACACCAATTCGGATCGATCTGGTGTATTTGTTACTATCAATCAAGTGTGATTAGTTGATCCATTAGGATTTCGCCAATTGCAAGTTTTGAGTAAAATGTTGTTCCATTGGGAATTAGAAGATTGCAATACCGCTTCGTGGTCAGCGGCTACGTGCGCAAGTGTGTGAATTTGCGAATATCTACAAGGGTTGAGTGTTGTTGCATTGGCATCAGGGATAGATCGAGAGGTTCGTGAGTGTCATACAAGTTATATCCACCTACTATCATCATCTACCACCCTCACTTACTGAGGAGATCGGGCCACCCCATATCATCTTGGTATCAGATTCCAACGTTTTCCTCGGTAAGCATCTACAAATCAATGCATAGTTCAGTGTTTTTTATCCTATATAGAAAAAGCCATACAAAAATATTAGGGTTAGTCTTTGCCATAGCCTAGATTGCATCAGAGTTGAGTCGTAGTTGCTGATCATTTTGATGTCTTTGATCCGATCTCTCCGAGTCCAAGTCATAGTGTCTAGGTTTTCCTTGCTATTATCGTTTGTTCTTTGTTTCCGAGTCATTCATCACCGTTTTCCGCTAGTTTACATCTACTTATATGAATCCACATAGCGTACCTTTGTGTTTACTTAGCTATAGCCTTTCTACAGCATCTATTCCTAGGAACGTACCTACGAGACTAGTTGTTTTGCTCTGAACAGGCTGCTCATTAGGGTTTAGAAGTGCAAAATTTTCGTCCAGTCAGATCGGACTGTCTGGCGGACGTACACCGGACAATTTGTTGCCCCGAAATATTCGGCCACGTTGCACCGGAGTCCGGCTTAGTTTGCTCGAAAGTGTTGAATTATTGTTGCATAGAGTCATATGGTTGAAAAATTAAAAAAATAGAAAAATAAAAAAGTATTAAAAAAGAGAAAGAAAAGAGATACAAAAATGACAAAAGAGATATATCAAAGCTTGATTGGAGGCCTAGTTTCTAATAGCACTTGTAGATTGAGAAATCTTGTGCCTATTGATTTTTGAGTTATTACTAGCGTCTTTTTTATGCATTGTAATATTTTTATTTATAAGTTGCTTTGCCACGTTTATCTCCACTGTGTGTTTCCTTGGGTTTTTGTCACACAATCAACACTAGGTCTTCCTTTGATGTAGTTAGGTATCCATAACTACAGCTCCACTCCATACTCCTGATTTGCCGTGTGATCGTTCTTATATCCTCGGTATTCGCTTCATCACATCCGTACACGTGTCGTTTATCCAAGTTGATAAGGTTTACTAATTCAATTTGAAACGGTAAGATTTCCTTTTCTTGCAATGGTGAGTGTGTTGTGAGGGAGCCACCAAAAGATTTTTCATTTTATGCACTAATCTACTAATCATGATTTTTACTAGTGTTGATGTGATGCAGAAATCAAATGATGTTTACCATGACTATTTAGCTATTGTGGTCGGCATGGCATATGATCCAACTAAAATCAAGTAGAGATTGGATAGTTCTGCAACATTCGTAGCATATACGTCTTGGGAATCTCACATGATTAGTGGTTTTGCAAGAAGGCGCATCGGGGGCAAGCACACCGGTCAAAGATTCCTTGGCTGCAACTATAAAAAACGAGGTGCTACTTCTTTCATTTGCATGATGATCCACACTCAGAAGTGATGCAACGTACGTTTGAGATATCACCGAGGAAGGAAACGATGATCGATCGTCGGAAGTTGGAGCTTTGGGGGACGCCGAAAAAGAAGAGTACGAGGAGGACACAAAAAATATAGCAAAGAAAGAGATGGGTGAATCGCTGAGTGCGATTAAGACTATATGCTACATAGTTAGTCCTGGCCTGCGGCCGGTTATGGCATCACTAGATAACATGGGATTAAATTTGTTCCTGACGAATAAAGTTTGTTTTAGTTTTTTCTAAACTTTTTATTAACAAGTACTTGTGTTTAATTGTGCACTTTGTAGTATGTTTTTTATTCTCAAGCTGCTACTGTTTTACTATTATGCACTCTGTAGTATGTTTGTTTTTTCTTATTCGCAAATTGAGTACATATGTGTGTGTTATCCTTGTGGGTCCATAATATTAGTTTGCAAAAGGGTAGAGTGATCTAGTGGTCAACTAGTCAAATTTTATACGCACAAAATTTCCCACTCACCTACAGCTCGCTGGCGTCGAACCCTAAATTGAATACGTGCCGTGCCGCACCGCCTATCTCTGGCGTAAGATCTAG
Source organism: Avena eriantha (assembly GCA_910589775.1). Classification (NCBI taxonomy): domain Eukaryota; kingdom Viridiplantae; phylum Streptophyta; class Magnoliopsida; order Poales; family Poaceae; genus Avena; species Avena eriantha. The sequence continues at coordinate 279,515,345 of OU342744.1, read as the reverse complement.
CCTTATGCAGTTGCTTCTCTTCTTGGAGCCACTGCTCTCGACCGGACCGTTTCACTCTTCGCCGTGGCTCTGCTCATGACAAGACCGTTTCACTTTTTGCTGCGGCGCCGCCCTATATTAGCCTCAGCTTCTTCCTCTCCGTCGCGCAACCCTCTATCGACCACGCAGTCTCGCTTCCCGTATGTCACCAACTAAGGCCTTAGAGCATATCTAGCAGATACCGCATCCCGCGGTACTGCAAAACATGGATGCGGCATACTGCAAAGCCTTTTTTATCCAAAAAACTTCAGCGCGGAACAGATATCTCATATGCATACCGCAAAACTGAATATACTCAGAATATTCGGTCTGTCTTCTTTCCCTCACCCACACGCAGATCTGAGGTACTCACGACTAAACCGATGTCCCGAGCTGTGCCCGCTATCCTCCTCTGTGGTCGGTTGGCTGGATGGACTGAGCATCACACTTCTCTATGCCCATACGCATCTACATGGCAAGGGGACGTCGTTGTCCATGGCTTGGGTGCCCAGGTCCGGGTGGGAGAAAAAGGGCGCCACGTCCATGTGGTGGAACATGTACGTGTGGTTACTGTAGTCATTCCTGGCCAGTATCACGCAGCTCCGGTCCTGCGATGCCAAAGCCATCATGCAGCTCCTGTCCTGTGACGCCGAAGCTTTGGTTACCGTACGTCCTTTCTCTGCTCAGCCGCCATGCACTGGTCGGCGTGGGGAATCAAACCACCTCGCCGATAATTGTAGATTAACACGGGGAATCGAACCATTTTCGCTGTAATTTGGCCGGACTCTGGCGAGTTTAGCGGCGGCGCGTTCAGGAATTTTAGCCCTCGTGAGCGTTGACCGGTTTGCGGGAAGCTGCAAAATAGATGGTAGAAAATGCATATATTGGATACATGCGAGTTGATATCGGAGAAACCGCAAAACTTTTCCGGGTTTGACCATTTTTGCGGTATCTATTCGGTCCCGTTTTTGGTCGTTTTTAGACCGATACTGCATATTTTGCGGGTTTGACTAGATATGCGGTATTTGCTAGAGATGCTCTTACACCGGTCCAGATCTGCTCTGTATTTCTCTCCATTTACAGTCCTGTACTTTTAGGCAATGGCATTGGCAAATTCTACGAGCTTCACTCAGAGCGAAATACCATTAGGAAAATTGGTAGTCGACGTAGTCGCTCATGTTCTTCTCAGAATTTCTCCTCATCATCATAGCTTACTAACGGTATCAGCCCTCTGTTTTGATTGGAGGGGACTGATCAGAAGCAACGGTTTTAGACAACTAACCTTGTCACACAACGGTGGAATCCCTTTGTTAGGATTTTTCTATCAAAGCGGTGACAATGCTCGTTGTTTAATCACTGCGCATCATCTTGACCTAACCATCTTGTCCAAGTTGCCCCATAGAGATGAAGACATTGTCGGTGAGATTGATAGTGATAGGGATGGCGGGGTATATAGAACCCTATGTATCCTTGCATGCCGGCATGGGCGTTTGGTACTACATTCTTTAGCTTATCCAACCCTGTTAGTCCTGGATCCAATCAGGAACATGATGCATTTGTGTGTGAACCATTATGGCGTGGATTCTAGACTCAGTTAAACATGACAATCCTCTATTCCAACAACCATGTTAGACCATTTTCCCACAATTTTCACATAAGCAATTTCCTAATTGTTTGGATTACAAAAAACACTAAACAAGTAGAGGTACAAAGGTACTCGTCATAGACACGTAGATGGGATTTAGTTGCATTCATTCCATCGATAGCAATGACATGGGTTCGTGAATCGAGTTTTCATAGGCTATGTTCTTAACTGCGTAATGACATCCAGATATATACTTGCATTTGACAACACTACAAAGGCTCTATGGTATATCGAGTGTCCAGAAGAGACACATGATAATTTGTTCCAGTGTAGACTTCACACCTTTAAAGGGAAGCATGGAGGTGTTGGCTTTGCCATTCTAAGAGGTTCCACCCTACTGACCTGGAGCAGTGTCAGGTCAGTAGCAGGTGATCACATATAGCCACTTGATAGAGAAGTTGATTTTTCTAACCTCCTAGTCTTTGGAACATATTTGCCACATGATGGTAAATGTAAACAAAAGATACTGTACACAGTTGAAGATAGATATATCTTGGTTATACAGATGAAGAAAAGTGTATACTTATTAGATGTGAACAACTATGAGTGGAAAAAGATCTATGGTTATCTCAAAACATCCACTATATATCCTTATACTATGATACCGGTTAATTAGCATACGCTATCATATATATATATGTATGCTCAACCTCACATCTAGCATTTCTGTGCTAATCATTTATTTTATTGTTTGACAGCAAAAAACATGTTCCAAAGTGTACGAGATGACCAAGACATGAAGGCGTGTAGCCATATATATATAGGATATATAGTAGAGTGTACACTATATGTATATATATGTAAAGATTCTATCACGTGTATATGGCATTACACGATGTATCGTGTGCTCGTGTGATATAATATATTTGTTCATTCTTTCTTTTTATTGATATTCTGAATCACATATATAATATTGTGCGGTGAATCTAAAATTGTTTTCTGAAAAGGTATGCACCGAGATATATCAGACCAGGCGGTACCTTTGTGTCGTCCTCTCACAATTTCCACGACACCTAAGCAGTGCCTCCCTACATGAGTCGTGGCACAAATGATTTGCTGCCGTGGAAGCACTAGCTCGACCGATCATGTTTTGCCGCGCCAAAAAAATTGTCGTTGTTTCACAGTCCTCGACGCAGTTATCCGTGACGGCTTTTTTTTGCCAGATCAACACGAGCGCGGTGGCTAAGGTTGTTTCTCGGCATCTATAAGCGCTACCACCCAAGCTCCGTGTTGTAGTGACCTCATAAAATCGAATATTCTAACTCCGAGATGCTTGCTTTAGTCCATAAATGGACCTCTAAAGTTTGCACACATCGTTAGCATCCTTAGGATAGATTTTTTTTGGGTTGTACCATGTAAAACTATTCCTTAATGTGACCATTGAGAAACGCAGTTTTGACATCCATCTGCCAGATCTTATTGTCATGGAACAATTGGTAACATAATCCCTATAGACTTTAGCATCTCTACAAGCGAGAGAATCTAATCGTATCCAACACCTTGAATTTGTCAAATCCCCTTTGCGACAAGTCATGCTTTATAGACAATGACATTACCATCAATGTTTGTTTCTTTTTGAATATCCATTTGTTCTCAACAGCCTTGCAGTCATTCGGGAGTCCACCAAAAGTCCATACTTGGTTTTCATACATGGATTCTATTTTGGATTTCATGGTTTCTAGCCATTTACGAGAGCCTAGGCTCATCATTGCTTCTCCATAGTTCACAAGCTCACTATTGTCTAACAACATGATGATACGTCCAAAACGTATCTACTTTGCCGAACACTTTTTCTATTGTTTTTCCTCTAAACTTGTGTGAATTGGATGCAACTAACATGGACTGGCGCTGTTTTCAGCAAAATTACCTTGGTGTCTAGTTTTTGTGCAGAAAATCAACTATCAGAAAAAATCCCCAAAAATATACCAAAAATCCTATTTCACCAGAAGACTGCCGGAGCCAGAATACGAGACGGAGTGGTGCTGGGGCCTGGCCACACCACCTGGCCACGTGGGCTGGGCCTGGCCACGCTAGGGGGTGGTCTGGCCGCCCGAGACACCCCCGTAGTCTCCCTCTTCGCCTATAAGTTGTCTTCTAACCTAAAAACTCAGGGGGGGTTCAACGTTTTCCAGAAAGAGTTCCGCTCCGCCGCCATCACCAGATTGCATGATTCGGAACTAGAAACTTTGTTCTAGCACCCTTCCTGGACGGGGAATTGGAGGAGAATATCTCCATCATCATCACCATCGCTTCTCCATCGACCATCCATGTTTCCCCCATCTATGAGTGAGTAATCCCCACTGTAGGCTATGGGGATGGTAGGGATTGGATGAGATCGTTCATTTAATGACATCATATTGTTAGGGCATGGTGCTTAGTATCTTTTATTAGTGCTTTTTGACTTTGTTGCAACTTGTTATGCTTAATGCTTGTCACTAGGCCCGAGTGCCATAATTTCAGATCTGAATATATTATTGATTCATTATGATAGTATTGTTTATGGTCTTACCTACACGTTGTATACACACGTTGTTGGCCAGACCAATGGCCCTGAAGTGATAGAAATTGGGATAACTAGAGGGAATGGCTTTGATGTGAGGATCACATGTGTTCACTGAGTGTTAATTCTTTGCTTCGGTGCTCTATTAAAAGGAGCACCTTAATTGCCAGTAGTTCCCTTGAGGCCCCGCTAGAAACGGGCTGGTAGGACAAAAGATGTTGTACAAGTTCTCATTGCGAGCATGTATGACTATATATGGAACACATGCCTAGGATTATTTAGTACTTGGATGCTTTATCCTATTTATCTGCAATTGCCGTATGTTCTAATTGCCATGTGAATTTTCTTGTCCATACAATGCCCGTCCATCCATCCCTATGCCTACCGCGCTCGAATCCTACTTTTTACTGCTATTATTACTACTGTCTTTACTTTTACTACTACTATTACTTTACTATTCCTACTACAAAATGTTGTTACTGATAAAATGTTGTGAGCAAGATTGTTTCCAGGTGTAGCTGAATTGACAACTCAGTTGTTAAGGCTTATAAATATTCTATGGCTCCCCTTGAGTCGAATCAATAAATTGGGTTTCACTTCCCTCGAAAATACTGCGATACACCCCCTATACTTGTGAGTCATCAAGACTATTTTCTGGCGCCGTTGTCGGAGAGCATAGCTTTATTTATCATGTCCACTTGGAATCATTATTGTTCGCTGCCATCCATCCATCATGGGTAAGTCTCGTGATGGCAAGGTTCCTATTTTACCATCCACTCCAAGAAGAGGTACGGTTCTGAACAGCTCTATTGCTCTTGATTCACCGTCTGTTATGAGTAAGTTCCTTACACCACCACATACACATGCTACACACACTGCTACTACTGCTGAATCTGAAACTTCTGATACTTATGATGTTGCTTCTACTGTGCTTGATAAGAGTGGTTCATTAGGTCCTTTCCTAGATGCTACGATTACTAGAACTATAGCTGGAAATACTGAAGCTCCTAATGAAGACACTACTACACCTGTTAGTTCACCTGAGTCTAGAGAGAGCTATGATATTGAAGACGGTTATATTGAGATGACCGGTGAATTTATTGAAGAATGGCAAAACACGCATGATAGGAGTGCCGCTAAGAGTCTCCTTGAGAGGCGTACTATTAAACCCAAATTGTCTCCTAATGCTAAGTTTCCTACTTCTCCTATAAACATTAAAGATAAAGATTATGATTTCTCTCTTGATCTATCCTACATAGCTATTTTTGAGAAAGAACCTTTTGTGGGACTAAGAATGAAAGTACGGTAGTACATATGACTGAGCTTTCTACCATGAGTGGCCTGTTTTCTGATGATATTAAGATGCGCACCTACTTTATTGCTAAAAGTTTCCCTTTTTCACTAAAAGGAGAAGCTAAGACTTGGTTTCGTAATTTACCTCCTGGATCTATTGATAGCCCTGATTGTTTGATTAGTACCTTCCTACAAAAATATTTTCCTCCTAGTGCTAGACATGCTATTTTGCTGGAACTTTTTGATTTTAAATAGGGAGAAAAAGAGATATTGCCTGAATCATGGGCAAGATTTTGTGCTTTGATTCATGTACAGGCTAGATGTCCATTACCTAAGAATGAGCTTCTTGATATATTTTATAATGGACTAACTGAAGAATCTAGGACATACCTGGATAGTTGTGCTGATTGTGTTTTCAGGAATGGGACTCCCAAGGAAGTTGAGGAATTAATTGCTAAAATAAGCAAGAATTATGAAGATTGGACTCCTCCTGAACCAGCTATACCTGAAACAATTATAGCTGAACTAGCTATACCGGCACCTATACCATAATCTAAGAAGAGGCGAGTTATTGAATTGAATGATGAAGTGATGAAGGAAGCTAAGAAATGTCTTAAGGAGAAGGGAATTTATGCTGCAAATGTCAAGAATTAACCTCCTATAGAAGAATTATGTAAGCCAGTTCCCCATTCATCCACTATTGAGGTACACTCTCTCCAACACTTTGATGAAGGTGATATCCCTTACTCTAAATATCCTGATCAATGTTTAGAAGAATTCAATATTTTTTTGTTAAGCAAGATAATTTTAATAAAAGGGTACAAAATCATCTAATGGAAAACACTAGAGCTATTGTTGAGTTAAAAGATATTGTGGAAAGAACCTCCAATGATGTTAAAATGATTGTTAAACATTTTCAAATGGTTCAAACTCAAATAGATCAACTTATTAAAGTGCAAAAAGACTTGTTAATTAATGCCGCCAAGGAAAAAACGCTTATGAGATTAGAACTAGAAGTGGTGCTGCTACCCAGGATCCTCTATATCTTGAGGGGCATCCCAAAAGATTTGAGCAGGATTCTCAACAAGCTGAAAATAGTGGTACTACTCGTAAGAAAAGAAAAAAGAAACATAAAAATATTGTAGAACCCTCGGAACCTGCTAAAGATCCTAATAGTATATCTATCTATGATGCTGAAGCTGAAAGTAGTAATGAAGAAAATGATGTTCCTGATAAAGAAAAAGGTGAAGAAGAACCTGAAAGGCAAACTAAGAATACTAAATACACTAAAGAAGATTTTGTTGCTAAGAAACATGGTAGTGAAAGAAACCTATGCCTTTCCCTGATAAGAAACACAAGTCAAAGGAAGATGAACACTATAATAAGTTTTGTGAGTGGATGAAACCTTTATTCCTGCAAATTCCTTTGACTGATGATATTAAATTGCCTCCTTACTCAAAGTATATGAAGGATATTGTCTCGAATAAAAGGAAGATCCCTAATGAAGAAATTTCTACTTTGCTTGCTAATTATTCCTTCAATGGTAAGGTTCCTAAGAAACTTGGAGACCTAGGGATTCCAACTATCCCTTGCTCTATTAAGAATAGTTATGTTAGAACTGCTTTTGTGATTTAGGAGCAGGAGTTAGTGTCATGCCTTTTTCTCTATATAAGATACTTCAACTAGAAAAACTGATACCAACTGATATATCTTTGCAAATGGCTGATAAATCTACCACTATTCTTGTTGGTATATGTGAGGATGTACATGTTCAAGTGGCTCATAATTGCTTGATATTAACTGATTTTGTTGTGCTTGAAATGCCTGAAGATGATAATATGTCTATTATTCTTGGGAGACCTTTTCTTAATACTGCAGGAGCTGTTATTAATTGTAATCAAGGAAAGGTGACTTTTAATGTTAATGACAAGGAGCATACTGTCTATTTCCCCAAGAAGATTGATAGTACTTATGGTTTAAATTCGATTGAACATGTTGAGGGCATTCAAGTTGGAGAAATATATTGTTCCATACCAAGAGAAAAATTTGAAACTATTATGATTGGGACCATTGCTATCAAAGTTGAGGTAACATAATCATAAGTGAAATACAAAGTTTTGTTTCATATAAAATTGTTTTGGTAACAAGACCTGATCAACCTTGTTAACAAAAGGATTTCATTGAACAAAACAATGTTTTCACCATGATTATCTCCGCTTACTTCTATTCTTTCCATTTTAGTTTTTGCTTTCGTTTAGTTTTCTTTTCTGTTGTTAGTTTCTTGCATATTAGAGTGTCTTAGAACTTCTATAGTTCTAGCCTTGTTTTGTCATTGGATCATTCCAAAAAAAATCTTTCTGTCAGAAAATCATTCATCTATACCTGAAAATTGCTCAAAAATAAAGTGTCTCGAAAAACTCCAGAAAATTCATATTAAATTTTTACATGAAAAAGGGGCAGAGGAGTGCCTGGAAGGTAACAGGGGGCCCACCAGGCAGGCACACCACCCGGTGGCTCGGCCAGCCCAGTGGCGCGCATGGCCATGGTGTGGGCCACCCCTGGCCCTCCACTTACTCTCTCACTTGCCACTTTCTTCTCTCTCCCGAGTAAACACCAGTTCATTGCTCGAAATCACGTTCTTGCTGTGCTTGCCCTCGATTTTTCGATCTCCTTTCTCAACCCATCTTTGCTACTGAAATTTGGAGCAATTGTTCCATGGTATGTGACTCCTCCGCTTGTCCAAGTAGATTTGTGTTTAGTGGTCTATATCTTGAGTATTTTTCTGCTGTAGGTGACATGTTATGAGAGCTTGTAAGCTTGTTTGATGCTTAGAGATATAGTTTTGATTCATGTTTAGGCCTCTACAAGTCCCTATGAGTAGTGCCCTTCATTATATATTTACTTTGCAACCACTTGTGTAATGGATGTTTAAATTTCAGAATAGAAGATGAATGAGCATCAACTCAACCAACATGAACTGAGGGTTCCTGAGGTTATGAAGGTTCACCGAGAGGAGGAAGTTTTTCCTTCCATCTATCCATGCTCCGAATTCATGAGGGCTGTAGGAATTTCCTAGGACTTCCATACTTTGGTTGCTAATACAGGATTGAAGCACTTTTTGGAAGATGAACCTTGTCAATTTGTGAAACTAATGATGTCTATAGTGCAGGACTTTCAATTTAGTTACTCTTTGCCTAACCCCATGGTCCACTACAAAATTTACAATATAGCTGTCGACCTTTCTCTCGATGATTTTTGTGCAGCTATTAAGGTACCTCAGTGGGGATCATGTGGAAGGATTAAAGAGCGACCTGCACCAATCATGGACTTATACGCAGAGATTTGCCAAGGTAGCAGCTTCTCGAAGGAGAGAGGGAAAATCTGTAACATTCATCTCCCCTCTATTCGCTAATTTGCTTACTTTATTGCCAAGTGTGTTCTTGCTAGGAAAACTCCAATAAGTTATCTTCGTATGATCTAGCATTCATCTCTGCTACTCTTAAACGAGATAGGACTTATAACTTGGGTGCCTTGATAGCTTTCTGTCTTGCTGCTAACGCGAGAAAGGTGGAATTTGTGGAGGCCTCATTGCTTCTCGTTTATTAGCGTTGCATAGTTTAGTGCCTCATCATCTAGACCTACAGTTTCCCATAGAAAGGCTTGATCTTAATTCCATGATACAACATAAATTTGTTTCTTCTTGGGCTAATTTGAGTGAGTTGTCTGATGAAATAACTTTTCTCAAAGCTGGTTGGAGAAGCAACAAGTCCGAGCGCATTGTTCTTTTGCCTGCACCTGTTTTTTTTAACCTTGATAACAGGGTAGGATGGTCCCTCGCGGAGGAGGAGCTTGACACGTACTTGGGAGAGCTCTCCCAACAGGAGAAGGGTACTATAAGGGAGGTCATGGATGATTCGGTCCATCCCTCGAATGAGGGGGAGTTTTCATATCAGCAGCCTACCTATGATTGGGGAGCTTCTTCTTCTTCCCAAGGGCCCAACTACGATCATTCTTACAATGACCCGCCTGCTTGGAACCCTTACTCGTATCTGGATTGATACCCACTTAGGCCAAAAGCCTAAGCTTGGGGGGAGGTACACGACATCGCACTCATCTCCATATCATTTTGCGTCGGTACTTTGTATATTCATGTTTCGTTCTCTTTTTAGTTTTCGTTCTTTCTTTGCTTTTGCTTTCTAAAACACAAAAAGACCAAAAATATTTCTGTTGTTTCTCTTTGTTTGCTTCTTCTTCTTTTTGCCTTTGTTTGCTCTTCCCTTTTTGCTTTGTTTGAACTATTCGAAAAACCCAAAAAGATTTTGTTTTGCTTTTTTTTTCCTTTTTGGTTCTTGTTTAAAAAAATCGAAAACACCAAAAATATTTGTTGTTGTTCTTTGGTTTTGTGAGTTTTGTTGCAGGGTTCAGCAGTCCTCAGTGGAATTTGGTTTCATATTATTATTCAAGCCACACAAGTGAAGGGCAATAATGAGGATTAATGACAACTTGAGGTGTGGTAAGAGGCTGGCAACGAACTCTATTTGTTTTCATTTTTGTACATATACTCATCATTGTGGGCATGCTTAGTCTGTTCATGTAGGGTGTATGTTATTTATGGCTGCTTAGTAGTTCTTGCTTTCATAGGATTAGTTCTAGCTTGGTAATAATTTGTAGCATGTCATATGAATGTTTGCTTGCATTGCTCTATTCATAACTTGGTATGACACTGTGGTATCCTCCTCTGAATGTTTCACTTGAATTGACTTGGCACATGCTCACGCATGCATATGACTGAAATAATCAGTTAAGCCTCGATGAATTATTTTGCCTCAGGGGTCTTGAATCACTTTTGTGCCATGATTAGTCATGTTTTGTTGGAATCATGATTATGATAGTTATTGCTCTCTCGTTTGTCGCTCCCTTACTATTGCTAGCCTTCACTTACACTGAGTATGTTTTACTCATGTTTCCAACTCCCTTAAACCAAATATTGCCAAATTGTCCACCATACCTACCAATTAGCATCATTTGCTACTCCCGTGCATATTCATTATGCCTTGTTTTCTTCCGAATAAAATGTTTGCTTGTTATGAGAAAGTTAGTTAGTAAAGCTCTCATGAACTTGATGGCACACTTTATTTTCTGCACTTAATAAACCTGAACCATTCTGACTGTCCATGAAAGTTATATTCTTGCAACTTATAGGCTGGGGATTAGCATTACCGTGATGTCACGGGGAACGCTTTCAACACGTGTAAATATATACCAAGTTGATATCATGCTCTTTTGTTTGCGGATGTTGTCGGTGTGAAATAAAAGGGGAGCTTGTAAGTCCATGGAGTTATGTATGTGTGTTAGAGAAACACCTGGGCCGCCGGTCTAATGCATGCCTAATCATGGTGGAAACCTGCAGCATAACCATAATGAGTATCTATGAAGCATTCTTCTTATAAAAAAGAGAGATAGCTATTGAGAAAAAGGAAAAAAAGAGATATGAGAAAAGAGGAAAGAGAGAAAAAAGCATCATTTTCCCATGGTAAATAAGAAGATTGTTGAGATACTCCTTGTCTGCTTGCCTTGTCATTTTGATATGGGGATTCTTCCGTATCATCGGGCAAGGGGTACCCCGTTGGCAGTTCTCTATGATAAGAACGTATTTACCATGACAAGAACTTACCGGTAACTAAAGTTGAGTAGCATGATGAGCGGCCCTCGTACTCAAGGGACATGAGATTTCCAGTTTATAGTCTGTCAAGCATATAACTCAGATTGGACCTCACTTTCACCTTAACCATATTAAAGATGCTCATGATAGGGGCAATGAGAGCTCAAAGCTAATGATTACCATACTTTCAGCATTTGGAAGCCTTTCAAACTATTCAAAACCTTTTTCATTTTCTTGTTGAGTCACCACCTATTCTATGAGCACTTTCTTGAGAGCATAGTTGTCATTTTTGTATAATGTGCTTGTCTCAAAACTTGATTATTTGTGTTATGACTTTCATGCTTGTATATTTGATATCTTTACTTCTAGTCTTCACCTGAACTTTAGAGGTGCCTTGGCATTCACAATCAAAGGCAAGCGAGATACCACTCTATCATACCTTGTTATGAGCACTGTAATGTTGCTTATGTTTATGCTTCATGCTACTTATTATTTTTGAGTTGGAATCTCCTCATAGCTTGCAATGCCTATTAAGTAAACTTAGTTGCATACTCTTTATTATGAATTGTCTAAGTAGTTGATCACATGCTGAGAATATATACATCATATGAAGCAAATGTGTTCGTGAAAGTTTCTTTTATCGCACTCAGTTTTCAACTAAATTGCTTGAGGACAAGAAATAAGCTAAGCTTGGGGGGAGTTGATACGTCCAAAACGTATCTACTTTCCCGAACACTTTTGATATTGTTTTTCCTCTAAACTTGTGTAAATTGGATGCAACGAACACGAACTGACGCTGTTTTCAGCAGAATTACCTTGGTGTCTAGTTTTTGTGAACAAAATCAACTATCAGGAAAAATTCTGGAAAATATGCCAAAAATCCTATTTCACCAGAAGACTCCCGGAGCCAGAATACGAGATGGAGTGGTGCTGGGGCCTGGCCACACCACCTGGCCGTGCGGGCTGGGCCTGGCCGTGCCTAGGGGTGGTCTGGCCGCCCAGACACATCCTCGGTCTCCCTCTTCGCCTATAAGTTGCCTTCTGGCCTAAAAACTCAGGGGGGTTCGACGTTTTACCAAAAAGAGTTCCGCTCCGCCGCCACCACCAGATTCCACGATTCGGAACCAGAAACTCCGTTTTGGCACCCTGCTGGGACAGGGAATTGGAGGAGATCATCGCCATCATCATCACCATCGCTTCTACATCGACCATCCATGTTTCCCCCATCTATGAGTGAGTAATCCCCCGCTGTAGGCTATGGGGATGGTAGGGATTGGATGAGATCGTTCATGTAATGGCATCAGATTGTTAGGGCATGGTGCCTAGTATCTTTTATTAGTGCTTTTTGACTTTGTTGCAACTTGTTATGCTTAATGCTTATCACTAGGGCCCGAGTGCCATGATTTCAGATCTGAACATGTTATTGATTCATTATGATAGTATTGTTTATGGTCTTACCTGCACGCTGTATACACATGTTGTTGTCCGGAACCAATGGCCCCGAAGTGACAGAAATCGGGATAACCGGAGGGAATGGCTTTGATGTGAGGATCACATATGTTCACGGAGTGTTAATGCTCAATTAAAAGGAGCACCTTAATTGCCAGTAGTTCCCTTGAGGCCCCGCTGCAAACGGGCTAGCAGGACAAAAGATGTTGTGCAAGTTCTCATTGCGAGCATGTATGACTATATATGGAACACATGCCTAGGATTATTTAGTAGTTGGATGCTTTATCCTATTTATCTGCAATTGCCGTATGTTCTGATTGCCATGTGAATTTTCTTGTCCATACAATGCCCGTCCATCCATCCCTATGCCTACCGCGCTCGAATCCTACTGTTTACTACTATTATTACTACTGTCTTTACTTTTACTACTGCTTTTACTTTACTATTCCTACTACAAAATGTTGTTACTGATAAAATGTTGTGAGCAAGATTGTTTCCAGGTGCAGCTGAATTGACAACTCAGTTATTAAGGCTTATAAATATTCTATGGCTCCCCTTGAGTCGAATCAATAAATTGGGTTTCACTTCCCTCGAAAATACTGCGATACACCCCCTATACTTGTGGGTCATCACATGACATTCATAACATGACTACTGTACCATTAAGGAGCAAGACGTATCCTAGTCAACCTGCGAGTTTCAGTAGGAGCTTTGTCCAAAGCTTTATGATCATTATCATTGGCTTCCTCTTCAGGAGGCGAAGTATGCACTAGAACATATTCCGGCACTATGCTACTCGTAAACTCAAGAGAAGGTTCGATAACCTCGTCAAGCTCTACCTTCCTCCCACTCGCATCTTTTGAGAGAACTCCTTCTCTACAAAAGAACCATTATTTTCAACAAAAATCTTGCCTTATGTTCTATGATAGAAGGTATACCCAATTATTTCTTTAGGGTATCCTATGAATGCACACTTTTCCTCTTTGGGTTCGAGCTTATCAGGTTGTAGCCTTTTGACATAAGCGTCACATCCATAAACCTTAAGAAACGACAACTTTTGCTTTTTTCCAAACCACAACTCATATGGTGTGGTATCAATGGATTTCGATGACTCCCTATTCAAAGTGAATGTGACTTTCTCTAATGTATAACCCCAAAACGATAGTGGAAAATTGGTAAGAGACATCGAGATCACACCATATCTAGTAAAGTTCGATTACGGTTCAGACACACCTTTGCACTATGGTGTTCCAGGTGGCGTGAGTTGTGAAACAATTCCACATGTCTTTAAATGCATACCAAACTCGTAACTCAAATACTCACCCCCATGATTCGATCATAGAAATTAAATTTGATTGTTACAATAATTTTCTATTTCACTTTGAAATTCTTTGAACTTTTCAAATGTTTCAGACTTGTATTTCATTAAGTAAATATAATCATATCTACTGAAGTCATTAGTGAAGGTTAGGAAATAATGATATTCACCGCGTGGTGTTTCAAGTCATACAGGTGGGAAGCGTCAGCACCTAGTCCAGTTCTGGTCACCAGAAGGAGGCATGCCACTAACAACACGAGAAAACAGATACACCACGGTGATGGACACCATTGTGGTTGGGAGCGAGAGCAGAGTGTTGTGGAAAGCAGTTCCCAATATTATGTATTTTATAGTGCAACATTGTCGATAAATCCGCGAGAGAACGACCGACATGTTAGACATCCATGCCTCCTCGAGATTGTTCTTTTTGTTGGGCAACACGCAGAACCAAGCTGAAAACAAAAAACTTTTCTGCTTCGGCAAGGTCTCCGGTGAGCTACCCCAAGATCCGGCTAAGGTCAAAGGAAATAGCTTGTACCTCTTGATGCGCAGGTGCGGAAGCTAAGGAAGCACGTCGCGGTGGTGTCGTACATTCCCCTCATCTCGTCCAGCTCCGGCAAACTTCTCGATCTAGGGAACACCTCGTTGCCGACTCCGTGCTCCTCCTCGCCTTCGACTTCGCTGCTGCCCAACATTGCCGACGAGCACCGCAAGTGTGGTGCCTCTACTCTCACACACACATACAAGGTGGAACAGCAGCAAGAGAGATGCTAGTCTCGGTCTTGCCACCACAGGACAGGAATATGGAGTTGCCAAGTCTAGCGAAACCTTAGAAAGCAGCACTGGATCCAAAACCGTGTCTTGTCCGTTGCCACCCGCCTTCCTTTATATAGGTGAGTAGGTGAGGGCACACAATACTTGTGTCCCTCGGTCCTAAACCCTAACCCTAGTCAAAGTGGGTCCAACCCATTGACACGTGTCCCTGTCCGAACAAGTCCAACTTGTCGGCGTGTGATAGTCGGATCAACATCCACTTAGTTCCACTCTCTTAAGTGTGCGATCCCGCAGGCTTATGGTAAACAGCTCAGTAATAATTTAGTCAGAGCAGTAGCTCAGTGACTTTCCGACTAGAGCTGATAATCGGTAGCCGCCTCTAGCAAGACTTGTCGACTCCCGGTTTATGCAAGTGCCCTCAATGTGACGATCTATCCGAGTCCCTTTGCCTCACGATATTGGTGATAAATAGCAGGGGAGATTCTGTCATCCCAGTGTCGGTTTACTCTCTTCTCGTTGAAGTGATAACTGATACCCTCCTCTTCACTAAGTCGGATTACCTCGATAAACATTTGATCGAGTAGCACATGGCCATGCTTCTAAATCATTTCACATGATAGGGCCTAGAGAATATCTCTCCGAGATGGACGGGAAAATTCTATCTTGGCCCAAGACCACCCTTATGACTCCCAGTTGAGCATTACATGGAGTCAAAGCCGGCTTTTCCACAACTCGGATCGTGTGATCCCCTCAGGTCTAAGGATTCCATTGTGTTAGTCGGAGCATATGACGGTGTGCTCACGTCCTACTAACCTTTGGATCGGTCTGGCTATCGTACCTCTTCTGACTAGCCAATGCAAGGCAGATAGCATCTCCATGCTCATGAAACGTGAAACATTATCATCTTACGACTTCCAAATTAGTCTCGGCAGTGGGTTTCCCTCCCAACCACAAACAAATAAGGACCAACTGACTAGAGCTAGATATAAGTATGTGGTTCCACAGCTGCAAAAATTGCAGTGACACATACAACTAGCTCTAGGCTGGCTACTGGGTTATAAAGACAATGAGGAATGTGAGTCTCTAGGGCATCATTGCTAATAGTCTCCCACTTGCACTAGAGTCGAACACTCAGGCATCTCTAGGCCTTAGGCATCTCATGCCCATCGCTCTTACGTGCGCCTCAAACTTAGGTTGTAGAAGCGGCTTGGTCAACGGGTCTACAACATTTGCATCCGTGTGTACCTTTCATTGCTTAATTTCTCCGTGATTGACAAACTGCCAGATCAAGTGAAATTTCTTGAGTATATGATTATTCTTCTGGTGTTCTCATGGCTCCTTAGCTTGTGCAATAGCACCAGTATTTTCACAGTACACGTCTAACAGACTAGACGGGCCCAGAACAACACCGAGTTCAGTCAGAAAATTCCAAACCCCTTCTTTTGTAGCCTCAGAGGAAGCAACATACTCAGCTTCGGTCGTAGAATCGACCACCGATTCTTGCTTGGAACTTGTCTAGCTCACTGCACCTCTATTCACTATGAACACATAGTCGGATTGCGACGTCTGAAAGCTAGCATCCGTGTAACCCTTTACACCTAGCTCTTACTCACCACCATAGACTGGGAACTCTATGGTGTGTGCTATCTCCCACGTCTCCCACATCATGACCTCTCCCATGTCCCTCTCGGTGGTTGTCGGTACAGAATCACCGTGGTGATTAAGCGGCGGCAAGTGCTTTTCAGGTGCCTCTTAGCACCGTGTAGACCAGGGATGATCGAGGTGGTTGACGTGAGAACCATCTCGCTTTTTGATGAGTTGGGCAGGCGAGTCGTAGATCAGGCTCAGATTGCCACGAAGATCACGTACGGGACTCATGTGCGGTGTGGAGCATGGCACATTCTTGTCAGTCCACAGGGAAACATTCGTGGGCGTCGACACAATCATGCTGGTGCGCCGCCCTATGCGCGTGTGTGTCGGAAAGTTTTGATCAGGGGTTTTGTGAGGCACACCATATCTGGCAGTGGGCTAATTCGGAGCGAGGGCCACCCAACAGGGGAGGTAGTGGGTACATCTGCTCTGGTGAATTTGGGATCGAGAGAGGGACTCAGATCGGCGGGCGGTTCCGTGGTGTCCATTAACCCTAGATCGGAGGAGGTGGGCAGGGTCGTTTTTGTTCGAACTCCCACCTCTCGTACTCTGTCTCCGTGAGTTGCAGATCCGGTGAGGTGGGGAGGGACCAGTTCTGGCAATGAGAGATCTTTTTTTAGGTGCTCACATATGCACCTCTGGTGATGGATCGCAGATATTACGTTAATCGGCGAGCGTCGCCATGGCAGCCAGCCCGCCCTGTTCCCTACGTGAACAGGTCGAGGTTTGGAAATTCCTCAAATAGGGAGCCAGAAGATCGACGGTTCCTGGAGGAGCACCATCGAGAGGGGGGCTAGATCAGATAACAGGAGCGCCGTAGGGATGAGGAATTCCGGTGGTGGGAGGAGAATCATCTTGAAGAGGACCACATGCGGATGGAAGAGGAGGTGAGGGAAGAAGATCGAAGAAGGGATGAGATTGCAAGGGAATCGAGGGCTACTGCTCCGTGACGCGAAGATTTGGCTAGACAAAGGCATTGGTAGAGGAACGGGGGAGGGATGAAGATCAAGCGAGGAACAGGAGCAGGTGGAGTCACAGGCCGGAGATGCACAGAGATTCGCACTCTGCTGCATCTGATTCTTCATTTCCAAGAAGAATAGGTAATTCTGCTAACACCTCATCCCGACATGATGCTCCCTTATTTGTGCGTCGGTTGAACAACCTGATATAGCTAGAAATACTACCTCTGCTAGCATTCCAGTGAGTAGATCCAATTTGCCTGATACTTTCCCTGTGGTGTGTGCTAATACCTCTATTAGTGTTCTGATCTCAACTCCGACGAGTGTGCCATCGGTGGCTGTTACTCAACCTTCGTCGATCCCTGTGATTAGCCAGTCATAAGCGGTGGCCACGCCACTGGTGGGGTCCTCTATACCTTCACCTGTGATTGGTGTGCCAACTAATGTGATTATGCGATCTGATATAGTGGGTTTTCAACAGACAACAACTGCAGGGATAAAAGTGCAGGAGTGTGAGAACGCTGGCAAGAATCACAACATTTTGGTTTGTCAAGAGAGAAAGCCTTGGGAATATGTTCCTTTATTCTTTGGGAGTATTGATATTGTCCAGGGTTTTCATTCTATCCCAGTGACTGAATCTACATTTCAGTTAATGGAAAACTGTAATTATGCTCATATCACTATTATCAGAGGGGATGTTTCTGGGAAGGATCTGGAGAAAGAATTTCAGGTATGGGCAGATGTTGTTGGTTCCGGATGGAGGTTTACTGCTAGGCCCATTAGTGATGTTGAATTTCTCATGAGATTCCCTTTTGCGAGGTCTATTTAGGATTTTCACTTTGGCAAGGTGTTCATGAAGACAATTCTTGATGCTGTGATTGAGCTCTTGAAATGGACAGGTGATCTGGAACATGCGGAATGGATGGAGGAAGCTTTGTTCAGAATTGTAGGTAACCCTATGAAATACATGGAGAAATCTAATGTGTTTTATGTTGCATCTCTAATAGGAAAACCACTGGCAATGGACGGAAACAACATGAGGAATCTAGCTATGTTAGAGTAAAGGTTTCTTGTGTTGATGTGACTCATGTACCTAATACAAGAAGAGGGGAGATGAGAGGAGGTATATATGAATTCAAATACACCAGAGAGATTTATGCACCAGATGTTGTGCCAGCTATACCCACCTCTGTTGATGTAGGAGGGGAAAATAATCAAGCAAACCAAACTGCCCATGATGAGAGTAGCAGGCATGTGCTCACTATGGTTACTAGTGGAAGGACTGAAATTGGTGCTGGTATGGAGCCTGCAGTACATGGTGGAAATGGTAGGACCAATCGATCTGAGAGGGATCTTCCATAGTGTGCTGCCTGGGAAAAAGGAAAAGAACCTAGAGTGGATGCTGAAAATTCTGAAAATACTGGTGACATGTCCTTTGGTGCTAGGGTGGCTCAATTTTGGTAAAGTGGGGCATCTGTTGGTGGAGTGGTAATTCGAGAAGCAGCAGCTAGTGAGAATAACAATTCTGAAATTGGTAGACAACAGAATGATTCTGGTGGTCAGGAACAAGAACAAGTGATGGGGGAAGTGTACTTGGAGGTGGCACAGGCTCTGGCCCCATAGGAAATAGGAGTTGTGGTCAACCTAGATGATCCATCTGGAGGAGGGCAGACTTTCCAAGAATTTGTGCAGGATTTGCTTCAAAACAAACAGAGTGATAAATATTATGAGCACAGGAAGCAATATGGTCAGCTGCTTGAGAAAATTGAAGAATAACAAGGGGTGATGGAAATGACAATGGTGATGATGAGGAATCTTCTGAGGATACCATTATCTCTTCTGCTAAAAGTGGAGCTGATGAAGAAAGCAATCCTCCTGTGGAACATGTGCCTCTGGCTGTGGTGGAGGTTCCCAATCAATCTCAGGAGTAGGTGGTTGTCTAGGAGGGGTCATCCCAACCAGAAGTATTAACTCAGGAAAGCCAGGGTTCCCATCACAGGAATAGGTGGTTGCACAGGAAGAAAAAGTAACTGATGTTCCACAAGTCAGGGTGAGTGATAGGCTGGCTCATCAAGGGGGGCATCTAATATGAATGAGAGAATCATGGACCAAGGTCCTCAAAGAGACCTGTCAGGTACTAATCTATCTTTTTACAATTCTTTTGTTGTGTTGGATGATGATGATATTGTTAATAGAGCTCTGGAAATGGGTGTAGAGCCTTCATCTGTATCTCTTGAGTTTGTTAGTTCTTTATTAGATCTAGAAATTCCTAGGCATAATTTAGTTGAGAAAAAAATATAAATCCACAGGAAGTGGTAGAGCAAGAAAAACAGGTGGAATTTCTTGAATGGAGGAGTGAAAATGAAGATGAGGTTGAATTTACTCCAGTAATGTCTAGAAATCAGAAGAGAAAGAAGAAATCAGTCAGTGGTGTGGGAGGAGGACAGGGCAAGATTAAAGCAGCTGCTATGAAAGTTAACAACTATCACCCTATGAGTGGTGTTGTAACTGGAAGAAGGGAGAGAAAAAATTATTATGATAGGTCTTATTCTAAACTTTAGGGGGATTGGTAAGAAAGGGATGCGTTCTTGTTGAGGATATACTTTCTGGGTATCCTCACTGTTCCTCACTGACCAGGGTGGCCCACTTTGGGTTAGAGCTTTGCTTCACGGGCGGCCCAGTCAGGGAGAAAGACGGAGTCCAATCCGGCTACGGGAAGGCCTAGAAGACTTACCGACTTAGGCCCATAGTGTTACTTGTAGTTCAAGATGTACTCTATAACCGACTCTTAGTCGTAGTTGGATAGATCTCTCCTATAAACCCTAGGCTGGATATCTATATAACCGTCCTAGGGAGAGCCTTTAGGGCAACACCTCAATAGTCTACAATCTTAGCTCTCACATGTGAAACCCTTGTAACCCATATTCCGGCTCTACCGTATTACTGGATTGCTAGCATGAGTAGGGTTCGTCCAAAGCCGGCAGATTCGAACCTGGGTAAACTTGTCAGCTCACTGTCCCAGAACACCGTACGTCTCACACCCCTCTCTGCCACACGCCTCGAGGACCCCCTCATGGCGTACTTTTCATCAATCCGACGATAGTTGGCGCCCACCGTTGGGCAAGTGAGCTTCGGATCTGCGTTTTGAGTGGAATCTGCAAGAATCGGAATCGGCGAGACCATCGTCGTCGGTCGCATCCTCTACGCCAGCGATGTCCCTCTCATCGTTCTCGACGAGACGTGGATCCCGGCTAGGGAGGCTGTGACTGCCTACACAATCATGTCTTTTGGCGAGATCGATGTTTACATCGGTTTCCCCAAACCTGCCCCACCCACCCCAGCGGTGATGATAGAGGTAGAAGAATCTTCTGGGTCCCCTTTGTCCGTGGAGGCAGCAGAGTTCCGGATCTTAGAAAACCCTCATCCCACCTAGCCCGCACCAGCTGCAGAGATAGTGGAGAAATCCGAGCCTGAGGAAGACCTAGCAGTTAAAACCGAATCTGGAGCGGGATCTCCTCGGAGAGACCATATCCCAGATCGACCCACGCGCGGAAGTCGAAATCCAGGAGGAGCATATCAACGAAACTGATTCTAGCTCTAATGATGCCGGGACAGACAGGCCTTTCCTAAGGTACACACTGCGACGTATGATAATGCAAGATGCAAGCACAGATGCAATTCTTGAGACCATCAAAAGTTTCGACATGGCTGATCGCGAGAGCCGCAGGTACCTCAGGAAGCACGCGTCACACTTCGTCGGGTATGTGGGATCCAGATCCGGCTCTGTCGATGCTGGAGAAAACACCGACTCTGTGCTGGAGGCAATTGGAACAAACGCCAACGTACCCGCATCCTCGGATGAATCGATGACGTCAGCAGATTTTCGAAAGTTCTCCGTGGAATATGAAGAGGAGTACAACTCCAAGGCTGCAGAAGAAGGAGAAGCCATGGATGAAGGATCCGGGGAACACTCTCCCAAAGCGCATGATGACATGGACGTCGGAGATAATCCCGAGGTCCAGATGTCCGAAAGTACCGATCAGAGCTTGACTCCGGGAAACGGACCCAAAGCCGTCTTTGCTACTGGCGCTGCCAAGAAGGAAAAGAACAAGAACAAGAAAAACAAGACCTCGGCAAAAGCCCCTCTGACAGAGGAGGTGATTGCCAAGGAATACGAAGAAGACTCAGATGGAGCACTTATCCTAGAAGAGCCTAAAAAAGAAGAATCGGTGGATGGACACGTGATCACTGAAGGTGCGCGTAAACTCATCGATGCTGCATTAACCACACCTATCCCTACAGCTGCAGAACCTACTGCGGAAGAGCTGGAGGAAAGGGCCCAAGCCCTAGAAGCGCGGCGTCAACAACTCCTGGATGAAGCCAAAAACATCGAGGAGGAGAAGAAACGCATGGCAACTAAGGATTACATGTCTCTGCTGCATCAAAAGACACGGAAGCGTCACACCAATGACGACCAGTTCCCACATATTTGTGTCGTCCTTTTCGGAGATGAGACGGGGAAGCCACGGAAAGATAGCAAAGGAGATTGGGTATATCCAACCCCAGTACAGAACACCGTGGTGGCCCGAGAAATTCTATCGGCTAATCAAGGACCGGAGGAGATCAGTTTGGGTATCAAACTACTCAACAAGGGACTGGAGTAGCAAAAGGTCGCCCTGTCCGGAAGTCAAAAACTGGTATTGGATTCCGACCAATGTCGCACAGATCCGGCATGGGCTGACGTAAGACCCCATCGTGTTCCGGAGCAGCATCATCGCCCCGAACTTCGGGAGGACAATTATTCGAGAACCGGATCGTCAGGACAACATCACAGAACTGCGCGTGACTGGAGCAACATCGCCCCAGCGGCCGAGAAAGAGGCCATTGCTGCACTGAATCCGAGGAATCCTCCCCGACAAGAATCCAACGATCGAAGGGGAGAAGATAAAGAGAAACATCGGGAGGAGGATTGTCAAAAAATGCCACCTCCTAGACATGCAAGCCGTCTGGCTGAGCCTCACCATGGTGGGAATGACGGACGAAGAAACGACAGAAACCATGCCGGGACAAGCCGGCAGGGGGCTCGTCGTAGTCGAGACCCTCCCTGGAACCGGAATAATAACATTCCGGACGGAGACCGGCGATCAGCCGGAAACTATCCAGCTGCCCCACCCTCTCCACCAAACAGTCATCACAACGGCTCCCAAGGAGGGCAAGGAGGACGACGTGGCGGAGGAGGTGGTGGCAGAAGCCGAAATCTGGCTCCAAGGCACCGCAGCCATAGCCGACATTCGGGACGATCTTTATCCCCGAACGACGCAAGGCACAGGATCAACTCCAACATAGAGGCGCGGCGCTATGAAAACGATGATATCTACGTGGGACCAAAGTGCTTCGGACCACGCATCAGAGCTACAAGATTCCCGGAAGGATTTCCTATCTCAAGACATATCCAAGCCTACGATGCCATTGCTAGGCCAGATACCTGGCTACAGGATTTCTTCCAAGCTTGCTGCATCGCTAAAGGCGGAAACAGCCTGGTCGCAACCCGATATCTCCCACTTATGTTGCGGAAGACCGCACGGTCATGGCTCAATGAACTTCCGGAGAACACCATCCATAACTGGTATGACATGCAAAGTGCGTTCTTTCAGAATTTCGAAGGCACATATCGGAGGCCCTGTACGGTCGGAGACATACAGCGTTGCACCCAGAAAGCCGGAGAAACTTGCCGGGATTACCTCGGATGATGGATCGACACCAAGAACTCCTGTGAAGGAGTAAATGATCAAACTGCGATTGAAGCTTTCATTGCAGGTCTCCCAATTGGTCTACTGCGCCATCGCTTGAAGTGTGACAAGGTCACTGATTTGGGAGAGATGATAGAGACAGCGAGCAAGTATGCAGACGCTGACGACGATGCAGAGGGATTGCTCAATGCCCTAGCTGTTCCTTAGTTGGCAAAACAATCAAAGCAACAAGCTCAGAAGCGCAAAAATACCTCGGAAGAAAAACCCAACGCGGAAACAGCAGTGGTCACTGCTACTTTCGGGTCTGGAGGACGAGGAGGACGCGGCGGAGGCCGCGGGCGTGGAACTTCAAGAGTCTAGGGTAGACAGGCAAAACCTACTCTTCGGCCGACATTGCCAATAACCCATGTGTGCATCACCTAGACGCCAATGGGGGCTCGTCCCACACCAACGTCGTATGTCGTTTCAATGACG
The DNA here is from genome assembly GCA_910589775.1 of Avena eriantha. Taxonomy (NCBI): domain Eukaryota; kingdom Viridiplantae; phylum Streptophyta; class Magnoliopsida; order Poales; family Poaceae; genus Avena; species Avena eriantha. Next base: position 279,491,853 of record OU342744.1, on the reverse strand, counting down.
ACATCAAAAGAGATGACACCACGGGCTACAAAGCTAAGCGGAAGAAGGGAAAGAGGAATCCTGAAAAGGAAAAAGAGACTAAGGAAGATTCCGACATGGAGGAAGCTGATGCTTCAAATCCCAAGCCGGAAGGGAAGAAAAAATTTCCCACCAAAAAGGACACTTATGTCACTTTCCTCGGATCTCAACCAGCAAAGGTCAAAAAAGCAGTTCTACATGAGCTCAATGCAACAGTTCCGGCTGTCCCCCAGTACCTGGACTGGTCAGAAGTGGCAATCACATTTGACTGCGCTGATCATCCGCCTAAGTTGCAAAGGCGGGGAAAATACGCGTTAATCGTCAAACCACTTATTGACGGTTATGGTTTCTCCAAGACTCTCATGGACGGTGGTAGCAGTATCAATATTCTCTATGTCGAAACGCTACGCCGGATGAAGATCTCGGAAACACAGCTGAACCATAGCTCTGTGATCTTTCACGGAGTTGTCCCAGGAAGACAAGCCAATTCCCTCGGAGAGATCACTTTGGATGTTACCTTTGGAACTCCAAAGAACCATCGGACGGAGGCACTTTCCTTTGAAGTGGTCCCGTTCAAGAGCGCGTACCACGCTATATTCGGACGTCCACCTTACTGGGCTTTTATGGCTTGTCCGTGTTACATTTACAATATGATGAAAATTCCAGGTCCCAACGGCGTGATCACCATCAAGGGAGACCCAAAGAAAGCGCGAGAGTGCGAGGATGGAAATGCTGCCTTTGCCGAAGCTGTGCTGCACGCCCAGGAGTACCAGGAAATCAAGAAGAACATAGATCCGTCTGAGATGCCCGCAACGAAGAAGGATGTGACAAAGCCAAATCCGGAGTTCAAGGCATTAGAAGAGGCGAAGAAGACGCTGTTGAAGGATGATGAACCCCTCTAAGGTGACCCAGATAGGCGTAGGCCTAGGTCGCGCATAGGAAAGCGCACTCATCAAGTTCCTCCAAGCAAATCAAGATATCTTTGCATGGCAGCCATCTGACATGACCATAGTACCTAGGGAACTTGCCGAGCACTCTTTAAATGTAAACCTGAACGCTAAACCCGTCAAACAGTCCTCACGACGTTTCAGCGATGAAAAGCGTAAGGCAATAGCTAAGGAACTAGCACGACTCGAGTTAGCCGGATTCATAGAAGAGGTCATCCACACTGAGTCGTCGGCCAATCCTGTAATGGTCCCTAAAAAGGACACCACTTATTTAAGGATGTGTGTTGATTATACTGCCTTGAACAAGGCTTGTCCAAAAGATCCGTTCGCTCTGCCTAGAATTGATCAAGTTATCGATTCTATGGCAGACTCGGAACTCCTCTGTTTTCTCGACTCATATTCTGGTTATCACCAAATCCTGATGAAGGAATCTGACAAAGTCAAAACTTCATTCATAAACCCCTTCGGAACCTTCTGTTTTGTTACGATGCCCTTTGGGCTGAAGAACGTAGGAGCTACGTACTAGCGCACGATGCAGCGTTGCCTCCATGACCAACTCGGACGCAATGTACATGCATACGTGGATGATATTGCGGTGATGTCCAAAAAGAAGGAAACGTTGATTTCTGACTTGGAGGAAACATTTGCCAATCTACGAAAATACAACATCATGCTTAACCCGAAGAAATGCTTCTTTGGAATACCAGCCAGAAAATTGTTAGGTTTCATCGTGTCTCAGAGAGGCACAGAGGTGAACCGGGACAAAATCAAGGCTATACTCAATATTTCCGGGCCAACTCGCCTGAAGGACGTACAAAGACTAACTGGTTGCATTGCTGCACTCAGTCGGTTTGTAAGCCGGCTTGGTGAACGAGCCGCACCATTATACAAACTCCTGAAAAAGACCAAAGATTTTGTTTGGACTAATGAAGCTGTTGCACTACAAGACCTGAAGAAAGTACACTCATCTGCTCCTATCCTTGCAGCGTCGGAACCTCAAGAACCGATGTTGCGTTATCTTGCTGCGACAAATAAGGTTGTTAGTATCGTCATGGTGGTGGAGATACCGGAGGAAAATCAAGAGCACCTGGTGCAGCGTCCGACTTAATTTGTCAATGAAGTCCTGACAGAGTCAAAACAGTGGTATCCGCATTATCAAAAGTTGGCTTATGGTGTTTTTCTAGCATCTCGTAAGTTACGACACTATTTTCAAGAGCATCCAATTACCATGGTGAGCATAGCTCCCATGAGAGATATAATCAACAACAGTGACGCCACAGGACGCGTCGCCAAATGGGGCATAGATGTTTCAGCTTTTGATATTGAGTATAAACCCCGGACATTAATCAAATCCCAGATCCTTGCTGACTTTGTCGCTGATTGGATAGAGACGAAGGAGAACATGATCCTCCCTGAGTCGGAATATTGGACCCTCTATTTTGATGGGTCTAAGGCTCGAGGGGGATCGGGGGCTGGCGTGGTGCTCAAATCACCCCAAGGAGATAAACTTCTATACGTGTTACAGATCCACTTCACAGCAACAAATAATATTGCCGAGTATGAAGCACTGCTACATGGAATCCGGATTGCAAAGGATATTGGCATCCGACATTTGATGTGTTATGGAGATTCGGATCTTGTTGCTCAACAAGTGTCGGATATTTGTAATGCAAATAAGCACATGGCAGCATATAAAGCTGTCGTGGATGGTCTATCTAAATCGTTCGAAGGATTTGAAGTTCAACACAACCCTCAAGCAGAAAACGAAGAAGCAGATGCACTATCTCGGATAGATTCTGCGCGGAAAGAGGTCCTGGATGGTGCTTTTTTAGAGCACCTCAAAGTTCCCTCAATAAAGGGAGTAGATGAGGAATATCCGACCAAATCCGACTCACCTTTGATAGCAGTTCTGGCTGTAATTCCCAGCTAGACTCAACCCTACCTCGATTATTTGGTAGATGGCAAATTACCCGAAGACGAGGTGCTGAGCCGGCAGATCATCCGACGAGCAAAATCATATACTATAGTTAAAGGTGAGCTCTATAAGAGGAGTGTTTCTGGGGTTTTTCAGCGTTGTGTATCTCCAGAAGAAGGAGTGGAAATCTTAAGGGAAATCCACGAAGGCGAGTGTGGTCATCACGCTGCAGCCAAATCTTTAGTGGCAAAAGCTTTTAGACACGGATTTTTCTGGCTTACAGCTTAGGTAGATGCCGAACAATTAGTCAAGACGTGCAAAGGCTGCCAAAAGTATGCCAAACAAGCTCATGTTCCGATTGATCAGCTGCAAACAATACCTATAACATGGCCTTTTGCGGTCTAGGGGCTTGATATGGTAGGACCTTTTAAACGAGCTCCAAGTGGGTTTACTCACCTCTTAGTGATGGTGGATAAATTCACCAAATGGATTGAGGCTAAACCTGTCACTAGTTATGATGGAGCAACAGCCAAAAGATTTGTCAAGGATGTTATAATCCGGTATGGTTATCCACATAGCATTATCACGGACAACGGGAGTAACTTCTCTATGGGAGAATTGCCTGAATTCTGCAACGAGCAAAATATCCGGCTTGACATTGTGTCAGTCGCACATCCACAAGCTAACGGACAAGTCGAAAGAGCAAATGGTTTAATCCTACAAGGCCTGAAACCGAGACTCGAAGCACCAATACGACGTGTTGTGGGGGCTTGGGCAGAGGAATTACCCTCTGTAATATGGAGTTTACGAACGACTCCGAACAGGTCAACTGGATACACACATTTCTTCTTGGTCTATGGGGCAGAAGCAGTTCTTCCTAGTGATTTGATTCACACTTCTCCTAGAGTGGCCGCGTATATCGAAGGGGATGCCAAGATTTCTTGACAAAATGATCTCGACTTAGTCGAAGAAGTTCACGTCGTTGCTGAAATAAGATCAATAGCCTATCAGCAGAAGTAAGGCAAGTATCATAGCCAGAGAGTCAGAAACAGATCTTTCAATAAAGGCGATTTGGTTCTCCGGCTTGTGCAACAAAGAAAGCACAAACTTTCCCCAGTATGGGAAGGGCCATTTTTAGTTAGTCGAGTATTGCACAATGGTTCATATTACTTAACTGACATGAGGCCAGTCAAAGAAAGACCTGCTACTAAGAAGAGAAAGAGAGCTGGAGGCAGTACAAATCCGGATGAGTTAGATAGACCGTGGAATATTGCTCAGCTACGTCCCTTTTATTCTTAGTTTATCCTTCTTTGTAATCATATATATGTACATGTTCTGTGAGAAATAAAAGTTTTGGTTGCCTCAATTTTTTCTGAGAAGTTTTTACCATCTTATTTCCGAATGATCATGTCATAGTCAAAAATCCCAGAATGCTTGAAAGTACTTTATGCTCATGCTCGTTCTAGTTTAGATTTCCGATTCTAAAATTGCTACCTTCTGGTATAACTCTAAAGTTTCTAGTCTTTACTTTGGTTATTTGTCTGATTGCTGGATGCGAGCATTTTCCGAGTAGTGAATTGTTGGTACTGGAAGCCGGCTTTGTTTCCGAGTTTAAACTGGTTTAGTGATTGAGCTCCGTTGCTCGGCAAAGTTTCTGGTAGAAGGTTTAGCCGGCTCACGAAAGGGATGAGGCGGAAAGCCAGATAAACGATAAGTATAGACGAAAAAACACAAGTGCTTATGAAAACATTTCAGGCACACGAATATTTAAAACCAAAAGTGCTCAATAGATCAAAAGCTTAGCACTAGCAAAATAATAGTACTGCATATATACAGGCACATCATGTTTTTCAGAATAACACAACTATTTCTGTTAATCTATGATGCAGGAGAGGAAGGAGCTGCCGGCTCGCTGGATACACCGCCTTGGTATCGTTCTAAGATGTCCACATCCGAGGTGGTGCGTTCATCATCGGAAACTTCTGTAGATTCTTCTGGAGGAGGAGGCGGAGTGTCCACGTGGGTGAAGAAAGGGTTCTCGTAGCTGGTCAAATCAGCCAAGTGACACCCATATCCGGCACATGAGTGCATGATGGCTTGAAGGTCCTACTCCTGGCCGTCTTCATCTACTTTGCAGTACCCTCTGGTCACTTGTCATATTTCCATGTTTCCATGGTGGCTCATGACCATGGTGAGAGCGTTCTGTGCCGCAGTCCGCGCGTAGGACATGTTCCAATCCTGAACAAGTTGCGGCATCTCCTTTGCCTTGTCCCGCACCTGAAAATCCGACATGCTGTGCATGTCCGGAATCTTGAGAGCTTCGCCGATGTCCTCAAGGGATTGGCGGAAGTCATGAAGCAGGTTGCCGACTTGGGTAAGCCGGTGGGTGTGGGGCTCGGTGGAGGAAGAGTCCGTCAAGTTCAGAGGACCTATACACAAAACAAGTCAATAAAAATCCGACATTGATAGAAGTCAAAGAAAGCGGAAAATTCAGACAGATGGAACGTACCAAAAATGACGTCGTCAATTTTGGTCTTCTCTTCCCGAAGACTCTGGAGTTCAGCCCGGAGCGCCTCGGAAAGGTCCCTCTCTCTGCTAAGCTCATTATTGAGGTCCGAGATTTTTTTATCTTGAGCAGCGATCTTGCGATCACGCTCATCAGTAGCCATGGAGGAGGATTCAAGGATTGGAGTGATGCTTTTTTCATGATCCACCTTGAGCTGATCCAGCTCTTGGCGAAGCTCTTTATTCTCCACCACCAAAGTCTTGAGGTTCTTGGCCTCTTCAATCATGGCGAATGATTGTTTTACTAGCGCTGTAAGTCAAAAAGAACAACAATTCAGAAAAAGTTCGACTATGAAAACATGAAAGACAAGGTTTGAGTCTCCAAATGTTTACCTTCAGCCTCATCCTTGGAGACCTTAAGTTTAGCATTTTTAAGTCGGGGAGCCTTGATCTCTCTTCGCTTATCACAGACATTCTTCAATAAATCCTGGTTATAGGAACATACTTTCTGTAAGTCAGAATACCCAAAGTCAGAAAGCTACTAATGACTCGGGCTAATATTTTTGCTAATATCAGCACGAGCCTTGGGGGATACACTAGTTCGTTCTTTGGCATCCTAAGGAAGCATAAACCCGGATTATTTATCCTACTTCATGCTTCGGGGCTAGAGGATATGATATGAAATAAAGGAAAAACAGGAGTTGGAATTCTGACTTACATATTGTTCGCGAGTGAGTTTATCCAAACTCGCGTTCACTTCAACTGCAACCTTCTCAGCGAGAGTTAGAGGGATCACAGGAGCAGTTGGAAGCTCCCCGTACCTGATCCTCTCGTTGCGAAGAAGCACTTGTTCAAGAACATTAGAGTGTTTAACGTCCTCTGCTTCTTGCGCTTCTTCTTCGGCAGATAAGGTACTTTTCTCCAGGCATTGCCTGGCCAGCCACTGGATTTCTTTAGCAGATTTCTGGGACAGGCCAAACTTGGCAAGTCCCGGATTGTTGATAAGGTTTTCGGCGAAGGTTTCTGCCAAGGGATCATTACCCAAAGAGGGTTCACCCTTATCTAAACCTGACTCACCCATGGTGACGTCAGTTTGCGGTTCGAGGATCGCAGGCTCCGTTGAAGGAGCCGGATCTTCTGCGATGGCCGGAGAAGGAATGATCGCCGGCGTTGCAGAAGGTTGAGGGGCAGGAGTCGGAGGAGCCACGGCAGGAGAAGCTATGGTAAGCTTTGTCTGTCGCATGGGCTTTGAAGAAATTCCCTTCCCCTTGCCCTTGATGAGCTGTTTAGCTCTGAGAATGTGATAAAGTCGGAAACATTACATCTCAGAGGAGAATTTGAGTAAAGTACAAAGGCAGACGTTGTGATTGAAAGATACCTCTTCACAACGGGCACCTCCTTTGTGCCAACAACCATTGTCGGAGCTTTGCACTTCTTGAGCGCAGCATCCGGCAATGGTACCCCTTCTGTCTCCTGAGAAAACTCTGGAGGATATCCTTCGAGCGGAGCAAATTCCAACTCAGGGAGGTCAACAAGCTGAAAAGAAGAAAACATATCAGTATTGCAATGTAACTCAAAGATTGAAACACATAAAAAGATGTACTGATAGAAGCTTACCGGCACTACAGGGTTTTCCGCCGTATGCATATCCAGAGAAACCTCCGGGATCCTCCTCTCGATCCGCTCCCTGATCAACCACTTGATTTGGCTTATATAGCCCTGAGTGGTGTAGGCTTTGGGGCCGATGCGGAGGGAGTCTTTCTTGGACGACATGATGGAGTGCATCAGTCGAGTTCCGTGGTACTGAAGGGGCTGGATCCGTCGTGAGAGCCAGCATTGCACCAAGTCGGATCCCTTCAGTCCTTTTTGTTTGATCAAGTATTCGACCCGCCTCTTAGCGAGGATCAGATCGTCAGTGAGAGCCGGAGGAGCCTCGTCCCAAGACGGTTAGGCCGTGGCAGCTCCGTCAACAAAAGCCGACAAAGCAGTAGCTTTGTTGGGAGTCGGAATATCCCTATGGTAAAAGAACGTGGCTGGCCATTGTTTGACCGAGTCACTAGCTAGGATTTTGGGATATGCGCGCTCGCGTCTAAGCGAAAAACTAATAGTACCGGTGATGTAAGGAACACCGGCAGTGATAGAGTTTCTCCGGACATGAAAGTAGTACCGGAATAAGGTCAAACTCGTCCTAATGCCAAGAAAGCCCTCACACAAAGAAGCGTAAGCGCTCATCTCTAAGAGAGAGTTGGGAGGAAGAAGATGGAGTTGAACTCCGTAATGGTCAATCACCTCGGAGAAGAACTCCGAGGGAGGAAACGACAAACCTATATCGAGGTGGGTGCCGAAGTGGACCCGCTTGCCGGCGCATGGGTTGGGGAGGGTTTCTTCGAAGCCGCTTCGCCAATCGCCGGCGCGGAGGAGCCCTTCATTCTCCACGTTCTGGAGCTTCTCGTCGTCAAGCACATAGGGGATCTAGACACTGCGGAAGCTTTCCTTCTCCGTCGCCGCTTCCGTCGCCGTCGTCGCCGCCGCTGCCGCCAAGCCGGAAGAGGAAGAAGAAGCCATTTCTCCGGCGAGCAGTTGACCTAGGATGGGCGGCGCTGGGAGTTTTTCTTGCGGGAAAGCAGAGAAGCTCTGTGCGCAGAGGGAGATTGGGAGGAGAGGAAAAGGCAAGGGAACAGGTGAAGAGAGAAGGAGAAAATCCTAACCCCTTATATCCACCTAACCGCGCCAAGATTCGTGCAAATGCTACAGCGTAACCGCCACGCGTCGTGGAAGGAACTGGGAAGGACCCACGCGATGATTGCGTCGCCTCGATCTCCGCGCACGCATTTGAAACCGCGCCTCGGTTCTGCGAACCGCGGACGCACCAACTGTCGTGCTGACAGGATGTCTGTCACGTGACGTGACTTGACCATGACTTGTGCCAGGTGGCGTTAGAGACCAAGTTTCATCTTAGTTTGAAATCAAGCTGGAAAATCCGATAACCTGTTGATAGGTCCGACTTATTTTTAAGACCCGGATCATATATTTTGTTGTGAAGTTTCAGGAACCCTTCAAGATTCTGCAAGCCAAAGATCAAGCTAGACAATGGTAAATCCGACTTTGGATCTTGGAGACTTCCGGGGGCTGCTGTTGGGGATATACTTTCCGGGTATTCTCACAGTTTCTTACTGACCAGGGTGGCCCACTTTGGGTTAGAGCTTTGCTTCACGGACGGCTCAGTCAGGGAGAAAGACGGAGTCCAATCCAGCTACGGGAAGGCCCAGGAGACTTACTGACTTAGGCCCATAGTGTTACTTGTAGTTCAAGATGTACTCTGTAACCGACTGTTAGTCGTAGCCGGATAGATCTCTCCTGTAAACCCTAGGCCGGATATCTATATAAGCCGTCCTAGGGAGAGCCTTTAGGGAAACACCTCAATAGTCTACAATCTCAGGTCGCACAGGCGAAATCCTTGTAACCCATATTCCGGCTCTGCCATATTACTAGATTTCTAGTAGGAGTAGGGTCCGTCCAAAGCCGGCGGATTCGAACCTGGGTAAACTTGTGTGCTCACCGTCCCGGAACACCGTACGTCTCACACCCCTCTCTTCCGCACGCCTCGAGGACCCTCTCATGGCGTACTTGTCATCAATCTGACGACAGTTCTTATTTGATAAATTTGATGTAGCAAGTACATTTTGATTTATAGGGCTACATGAAACTATGTAGAAAGAATATTCCCCTGAGTTTTTCAGGAAAATTGATCCTATGAATCAATTTTCCTGGAGCTGGTTACCTTCTGTAGGAAAATCTGGAGGGATCCTAGGGGGCCTACGTTCCTCTAAGATGAATAATTGTGGATCATCTATGGGAATATTTCATGTCAAGATGAAAGTGTTTGATATAAAACTTCAAGTCCATTGGCATCTGGTGGTGCTTTATGGTGCTGCACAAGATGAACACAAGGAAGCTTTCCTGGTGGAATTAGCTGAAGTGTGTAGGGATCAGTCTCTCCCCTTGTTGCTGGGTGGGGACTTTAACATCATGAGATATGTTTCTAAGAAAATAAAAGACATGTCCTAAGCACATGGAGTCATATGTTCAACTCAATCATTAATACATATGGTTTGAGAGAACTGTAGATGTCAGGGGCAATACATCTGTTCTAATAATTAGAGTATTCCTACCCTAGAAAAACTTGATAGGATTCTCATTTGTAAAAGTGGGAGAATCTCTTTCCTTTGGCCATTGTACACAAACTAACAAGAGAGATCTCTGATCATAATCCTTTGATCGTGGACACTATGGAAGGACAGGTAGAGGAAAATAGTTCAGATTTGAGAAAGGGTGGTTGAAAAACCCTGAGTTTTTACAAAGAGTGGAGAAAACTTGGAACAAGCCTGTTAGAGGTAGAAATAGTCGGGACAGGGTACATAAGAAGCTAAAGAATGTTGGAAATGATTTGAAAGGCTGGGGAGCTCATATCAGAGGGCAGGAAAAAACTTAGAAAGCAGTTAACTGAGGAGTTGCAAGAGTTTGAAGATATTGAAGAGATTATTTTACTGAACAAAGATCACCAGGTTCGCAAAGCACATGTTCAGCAACAACTTTTTGAAATTTATGAAAAAGAAGAGCAATACTAGCAACAAAGATCCAGAGACTCCTAGTTATTGAGGGGGGACAGCAACACAGAATACTTTCACAGAGTAGCTAATGGTGTAAGAAGAAAAAAGATGATTTTCTCTATGCAAAGTGAAGGTGGAATGATTCAAGGGACCTATGATCTCTTGAACCATGCCACTAAATATTATAAGAAACTATTTGGGCCCGCTGATGGTTTTGCCATCAGATTATTTGATGATAACTCAGAATATTGGGAAAAGCTGGATGATAATGATAGAGAGAAAATGAACAAACCTTTCTCAGAAGAGGAAATTAAAGAGGTGATTGATCAGATGGAAAAGAATAAAGCTGCTAGACCTAATTGAATGGCAGTGGAGTTCTATCAACTCTGTTAGTAATTTATCAAGCATGATGTTATGGAAACCGCTGTAGATTTCCACTCACATAAAATTGATCTAAGTAGTATCAATTATGGCATAATCACTCTGATACCAAAAAGTGAGGATGCTAATGTCATACAGAAATTCAGACCCATTTGTCTGCTACAGGTGCTATTTAAGATTTTCACAAAGGCTCTTACAATTGGAACTGAGCTTATGATGTGTAAGTTGATAGATACATGTGAGGCAACATTCAGCAAGGGTTGGTTTATTTCTGATGGGCCCCCCCCTTTTGCATGAAATTCTGAAAGAATCCAAGTTCTAGAAGCAACAGGGAGTGATCCTGAAGTTAGATTTTGAGAAAGCATATGACAAAGTTAACTGGAATTTCCTGTTTCACTATTGCAAGCAGAAAGGTTTTAGTGAATATTGGTTGATTTGGCTGAAGATTATTGTCACATAGGGGACACTCAGTCTGAAAGTGAATGGTGAAATGGGCCCCTATTTTGGAAATTTTAAAGGAGTTATACAGGGTGATCCTCTTTCTCCTTTCCTGTTCAATATGGCAGAGGATTGCTTGGCTAAAATGGTGCTGAATGCTCAAGCTAGTGAACTTATAACTGGTCTAGCTGACAATCTATTTCATAAAGGAATTGCTATCTTGCAATATGCTGATGACACTATCTTGTTCATCAAAGATGATGTAGAAGGGGCTAGAAATTTGAAGGTGCTTTTGTATCTTTTTGAGGCTATGTCTGGTCTAAAAATTAACTTTGAAAAAGTGAGGTGCTAATGATTATGGAAGATGATGCAAAGTTGGAAATGTATGCAAATCTGTTTAACAGCCAGACGGGGGAATGGCCAATCAAATATCTAGGTCAACCTGTGTGTAGTAGAAAATGCTCTGTAGCTGAGCTAAGATTCATTGAAGAGAAGCTGGGGAAAAGATAGATGGTTGGATGGGGGTGCTCTATCTGTGCGTGTGTGGGGGGGGAGATATGTCAAGATCACTTCCTGTGTGTCAAGGGTGGTTGTTTACCCTATGTCTATGTTCCTCCTGCACAAAACAAATGTTGAAGAGATAGAGAAACCTACCAGGGCTTTCTTCTGGTATGGAAGGGCAGGCAGGAAAAATATCAACTGGTGAAGTTGAAATATTAGGCCTAAGAAGAAAGGTGGTTTGGGAATAAAAACATCCGAATTTTTAACATTAGTTTGCTTTGTAAATGGTGATCGAGGTTGGAATCTGAGGAAGGTCCATGGCAAGTGTTTGTGAGGAAAAAATATATGGGTAGTGGGGGCATTTTCTAAGTGAAACACAAGCAGAGTGACTCTGCCTGTTGGTCTGACTTGGTGAAAATAAAGGACATCTACATGTCTAGTAGGAGGATGATTGTTGGGAATGGATTGAGGACAGACTTTTGGGGGGATGCCTGGTGTATGGATACACCTTTGAAAATCAAATTCCCTGAGTTTTTTGATATCTGCTGAGATCAGAATTTGTCAGTTGTTGCAATGGCCGAGAGAAACTGGCAGTGTTCTTTCAGGAGGTGGTTGAGTGTTGAGCATCAGGAAAAATACAACAGATTACAACAGATACTAACTGGGTGGGTTTGTCATCCGAGTTAGACAGACCTAGATGGCTATGGAACAAAAAGGTACCTTTACTGTTAAATCGATATACAATCATTTATCCAATAGGGGGATAGACAGAAGTTTTAGGCATCTATGGAAAGGAAAAATCCCTTTGAAGATCAAGATTTGGCTATGGCTTATTTGGCACAATGCGATCCCTACCAAAGATAACATGAAAAGAAGGAAGTGGACTGGTGATACTAGTTGCAGGTTTTGTGATCAGGAAGAATTAATTGGTCATATTTTCTGGACTTGTGTTGCTGCGAAATATGTGTGGTGAGTGGTGGCAAAGGCAGTGGGTGTTGTAAATTGACCTGGGTCCTTTTCTCAGTATTTCTGGTGGATTCCACGTTGTTTAGCTGTTAGTTGTAATATTCAGATTACAGCCTTAGCTTATACTTGCTGGGCTATCTGGAAGCTCAGGAACAAGGCATGCTTTGACCAGAAGATGATTAGTTCCCCTGCTGATCTAATTATGTATGCATGTGTTTTCATAAAATATTGTGCAGGTCTCCACAATGATGATGAAAGGGAGGCATTAAGGAATTGTGCAGATGTCCTACAAAGGAATGCTTTGGAAGATGCTGAGGCTATGGACATGGCACCAGTGCCACAGTTGGGATTGCCATCTACTAGTCGCAAGCATGCTCGATCACTAGAAGCCGGAGAAGGAGAAGATTAATGTCTCTAAAAAACTGCAAGAGTTGTGAGAAAGAGGTTCCGAAGTTGAGGGTGTGAAAAACTCGTTTCAGTGATGTTTGGTTTTATTTTGTGAGGGGAGGCTGTCTGTTACCCCCTGTTGTCTTCTATTCTCTGGAAACACTAGCATGATTGCGGTGTAGTCTTGCGTCTCTCTCTCCTCCTCCCCCACCCTCTTTATTTTTTGTCTTTGTAGTTTGTCCTCTTGTATATATGTTAGCTCTAGGAGCTTAAAACCTGAAGTTTGCTGGTTTGTGGGTTGTTCCGTTATCTGTTGATAGTGGAACCCGATCCCTATGTTATGTGGATTGTATGGAAAAAATAGACTGGGAACTCATCTTGAGTACATCTCAAGTACTTAAAGATATTCTTTAGTGTTATCCAGTGGCTTTCACCAAGACCCGCTGATATCTACTCGTTACACTTAGAGCATAGGAAATATCTAGCCTAGTACATATCATCGCATGCATCATCAATTCTACTGTTGAAGCATAAGGGATCCTCTCCATCCGACTTTGCTCATTAGCCGATGTTGGGCATTGAGTCTTAGTAAGTCAGATTCCATGCGCCATTGGCAAGAACCCTTTCTTAGCCGAATCCATATTGAACTTCTTCAATATCTTATCCAGATATGTACTCTGACTCAAACCTCTGAGTCTCCGGTATCTATCTCTATAGATCTTAATTCCCAGTATAAATGCCGCCTCACCCAAGTCCTTCATCTGGAAACACCTTTCCATAGAATCATTGGTTTCTTGCAACATTGGAACGTTGTTTGCAACTATCAATATGCCATCTACATAGAGTAGGAAAAACAACTGAGGTTTCACTAAACTTCCTATATACACAAGAATATTGTTTGCTTTTGATGAAGCCAAATGATTTGACCACTCCATCAAAACGAATGTTCCAACTATGTCTTTCTTGCTTAAATCCATAGATGGATTTCCAAAGCTTGCAAACTTTGTTAGGACTAGCCAGATCGACAAAATCCTCGGGATGTATCATATACACATCCTCGGTAAAATTTCCATTAAGGAAAGCCGTTTTAACATCCATCTGCCATATCTCCCAATTGAAATATGTAGAGAGTGCTAACATGAACCTCACCGACTTAAGCATCGCTACTGGCGAGAAAGTCTTATCACCGTCAAATCCTTGAACTTGTCGGAACTCTTTCGGACAAGCTGTGCTTTATAGACGGAAATATTTCCACCTTGGTCAGTTTTCCTCTTAATGACCCATTTGCTCTCGATGGATCTTGCACCATCTAGTAGATCAGCCAAGTTCCAAACTTGATTGCATCCATGGACTTTAACTCAGAAGTCATGGCTCCAAGCCATGAATCGGAATCAGTACTTCCCATCGCATCCTGATAGGTAGTTTCCTCATCACCGTCTAGCATAACTACATCTCCACGTAGTCTTGCTGATCTTGGTGGCTCTGGTGCATTTACCGGCTTAGGCACAATATCCGGCTCAACCTCCAAGGTTGCCGACTTGTCCTAAGTCGGTGAATCCCGAATTTCTTCGAGGTGCACCCTATTCCCATAATCTTTCCAGCTAAGAAACTCTTTCTCCAGAAAGAACCTGTTTCGAGCGGCAAACACTTCGCCCACTTCTCGGTTGTAGAAATAGTAACCCAAAGTTTCCTTAGGGTAGCCGATGAAAAATACCTTATCCGACTTGGGGTTGATCTTGTCGGATTGTAATCTCTTGACAAAAGCTTCACATCCCCAAATCTTAAGAAAAGCCAAGGTCGTCTTCTTGCCTGTCCACATCTCATGTGGTGTGTTTTCTACTGATTTGGATGGTACTTTGTTTAGTGTTATAGTTGTTGTCTCTAGAAAAAACCCCATAATGATAAAGGTAGATCCGTCTTACTCATCATTGACCTCACCATGTCTAACAAGGTTCGGTTCCGCCTTTCCGACACATCATTCCTCTGAGGTGTTCCCAGCAGGGTGAACTGTGGAACTATTCCACAACTCTTGAGATGGTCATCAAACTCATGGCTCATATATTCATCTCCATGATCTGATCGTAGAAACTTAATATTATTGCCGAGTTGGTTTTGCACTTCACTCTAAAACTCTTTGAACCTTTCAAAGGTCTTCGACTTGGATTTCATCAGGTAGACATAACCATATCTACTGAGATTATCCATGAACATGACAAAATACGCATAACCACCCTCTAGCTGTCGTGCTCATTGGACCGCATACATCACTATGTATCAGTTCCAGCAAGTCGAACACCCTCTCGCAACTCTTTGTGAAATGTGTCTTGGTCATCTTACCCAACAAACAAGATTCGCATGTTTTGAATGGATCCAAGCCCGACGAATCCAGGAGTCCATCACCATGGAGCTTTTGCATGTGTTTCCAGCTAATATGACGTATGCAACAATGCCATAGATAAATAGGACTAAGATCATTCGGCTTCAACCTTTTAGCATTCAAGTTATAGACTGATTTACATTCAAGATCAAGCACAAAAAGTCCGGATTGGACATATGCATAGCCATGAAACACATTATTCAAATAAAAGGAACAACCATTGTTCTTAATACTTGACTCATAACCCTGCTCCATCAAACATGAGGCGGAAATGATGTTTCGGCTTAGTATAGGAACAGAATAACACTTATTTAGTTCTAGTACAAATCCTGAAGGTAACTAGAGTTGCATCGTCCCTACGGCTAATGCAACAACTCTTGCTTTATTTCGGACTCGGATGTTAATCTCCCCTCTTGCCACGCTTCTATACCTTACCATTCCATGCATCAAGTTGCACACATGAACAACCGATCTGGTATCGTATACCTAGGTAATGCTAGGAGTGTTAGCAAGATAAATGTCTATAACGTTCACAACAAGTGTACCTGAGTCATAAGTCATACTTCCACTCCTGACTTTATCCGCCTTGTACTTGTCGCAGTTCCTCTTCCAGTGACCCTCCACCTTTATAGTAAAAGCATACTGTACCTGGAGGTTTTTCCGGCTTTCCAGTCATTGAGCCAACGCTGGGACTTGGATCCAGCGTGTCGTTTCCCTTTGGCTTGGCTTTCTTAGACCAAGATTTCTTCTTGATCTTGGAAGTGTTCTGCACCATCAACACTTGACTCGTGTTGCCTCTCTTGATGTCGACCTCTACTGTCTTGAGGATCCCTTGAAGTTCTGCCAATTTCTTATCCATACCATGCATATGGTAGTTCGAAATGAATGGACCATAAGCACTAGGAAGATAATTCAGGAGAATGTCAGTAGCGAACACTTCGCTCAAGGGAAAACCCAGACGATCCAAGGACTACACATATCAGACCATCTTGATCATGTGCAGTTCCAGTGGATCTCCGTCTTTCAGCTTGCACCCAAGCAAGGCTATGGAGACATTGTACCTCTCCGTCCTAGCCTATGTCTCATACATGCTCTTGAGGGCAATGATCATATCGTACGCCTCAACATTCTTGAATTGCTGATGTAGTTCTGGCTCCATGTGAGCAAGCATGAGGCAGTTGACTTCCATCGACTTATCTTGAGCCCGGCGAAAGGCGGTTCTTACAACATTAGGCTCATCATTGCTCGGCTCATCTAGAATCAGATTGTCCAGGACATGTTCCTTCTTCTCTTGCTTGAGAATGATTCTCAAGTTATGATACCAGTTGGTAAAGTTTGTTCCATTCATCTTGTTCTCAAGGATCGTACACAATGCAAAACTGGAAATCTGAATGGTGCTATTTGGTGCCATCTGCAAATGAAAGATGCAAACACTTAAGACAATGTATCTATAATAGGAGAAGGCGGATTAAATTCTTTAATCGTGCACACTCCCACAAAGACTGATATCCCTCCGATAGTCGAAAGTGATTCAGGATCATGTTCAGTTATCCGGCTAGCGAGCCAATGCGTCACTACTAGTCAGAGAACCTTCCAAGTAGGCAACACCTTGCCAATCAGATCTCTATATGATTCATGTTGGATTGTCCGACAACCCTCCTTACCCCAAGCCCACAACTATTGTGGTAGCTCCCTCTAGCTAGCAAGTGCCCTGCTTGAGAGAGTCCGAATCTCTCTCACTTGATCAGAGAGAATTGGTAGTGTCCCAACAATATGAGCCCACTAACCAAAATTTTCCAACTTGTAGTGTTGCACCAAATGGAGGGGTAATCCGACCAGACCTTCTTTGAGGGAAAAAGAAGCAAATAAAACTTGCAAGTCGGAACCTTTCTGACTCACACCAGCTAACTCTTAGCTGTAAATTTTGACAGGATACAACTATCCTATTCTTGTCTAACAAGAAAAGCAACTTTAGTGGTCGATCATGGATGTCGGCCACGTGACATCCCACTCAGATCTGGACCAATTTTGACCAACTTCTTGGCCAAGACAAACTAGATCTAGCCACCGCCCTAGATCAAAACAGATAAAAAAGGCAAAATGAAAACAGCGAAAAAGATCCAATCTTTCGCAGTAGCGCATCTTATGCGCAAGAAGTAGGCCAAAAACCTAGAACCGATGCTATGATACCACTATTAGGCAACGTGTAGAGCTAGGCCGAAAACAAAAAACATTTCTGCTCTGGCAAGGTCTCCGACGAGCTACCCCAAGATCCGGCTAAGGTCAAAGGCAATAGCTTGTACCTCTTGATGCGTAGGTGCGGAAGATGAGGAAGCGTGTTGCGGTGGCGCTGTACAGCCCCCTCGTATCGTCTGGCTCCGGCGAACTTCTCGATCCTGGGAACACCTCGCCGTTGTCTCCGTGCTCCTCTGCGCCTCCGACTTCACTACTGGCCAACATCGCCGACAAGCACAGAAGATGTGGTGCCTCTGCTGTCACATACACGTACAAGGTGGAACAACAGCAAGAAAGATGCTAGTCTCGGTCTTGTTGCCGCGGGACAGGAAGGTGGAGTTGTCAAATCTAGCAAAACCCTAGGAAGCAACACTAGATCCAAAACCGTGCCTTGTCCACCGCAACCCACCTTCCTTTATATAGCCGAGTAGGTGAGGGCACACAACAGTTGTGTCCCTCGGTCCGAAACCCTAACCCTAGTCAAAGTGGGTCCAACCCATTGACACGTGCCCCTATTCGAACAAGTCCAACTTGTCGGCTTGTGATCCTGCATTCTTGTCGGACACAACTCGATAATCATTTAGTCAGAGTAGTAGCTCAGTGACTTTCCGACTAGAGCTGATAATAGGTAGTAGCCTCTAGAAATACTTGTCGACTCCCAGTTTATGCAAGTGCCCTCAATGTTACGATCTATCCGAGATAAACCATAGGGGAGATTATGTCATCTCAGTGCCAGTTTACTCTCTTCTCGTTGTAGTGATAATTTATTCCCCCCCAGCTTCACTAAGTCGGACTAGCTCGATCAACACTTGATCGATTAGCGCATGACCATGCTTCTTAATCATATCACACGAGATGGCCTAGAGAATATATCTCTGAGATGGAGGGGAAAGTTCCGTCCCACGTCACGCAGCTTGCTTCGAAGTTGGCCCAAGACTACCCTTACGACTCTCATTTACAGTGAGAGCGTTAGATGTAGTCAAAGCCGTCTCTTCCACAACTCAGATCTTGTGATACCCTCAGGTCTAAGGATTACATTGTGTTAGTCAGAGCGTATGACGATGTGCTCACATTATATTAAGCTTTGGATTGGTGCGACTATCATACCTCTTCCGACTAGCCAATGCAAGGTAGATAGCATCTCCATGCTCATGAAACATGAACATTGTCATCTTCTGATTTACAAATTAGTCTCGGCAGTGGTTTTCCCTCCCAGCCTCAAACGACTAATGACAAACTGGCTAGAGCTAGATATAAGTATGTGGTTCTACACCTGTAACAATTGTAGTGACACATACAACTAGCTCTAAGCCGGCTACTGGGTTACAAATACAAGGCGGAATATGAGCCTTTAGGACATTATTAATACCTTTTGCCCAAGAGATGTAAACATTAGAGATTCTCTAAAGGAAGCAACGAGCTATAGTAATGATGAAGGAAGAGGAATGGTGTGGCGAGGATGCCGGCTAAGAAAGCAATCTCCAAGATGATGATTGACTTTTGGACACAACTTCGGGAGAGAGCATTTACAACGGTGGGATAGCAATTAGAGATGCACATGGAAATAAACAGGTGGAGTAAATAAGATAAATGTTAAATACACAATATAATACTAGCTAGGCCTGAATGGCACCCGATCTGTCCCAACTCATAGTTAAGATTAGTCAGTCTTACATTTTCTAGCAAATCATTGGTCTAACTTGCACTAAGTTCTAACTTTTGCATCTTGTGGGCTTGCAACCCTAATACCGCCCTATACAACTGATTTTAGCGGACCGACAACAAATGTTGAGAGGGACATCGGTGAGGGCCACAATGAAGCTCCAATAGCTGGACTCGTATTTTTATTTCATATAGGTCTTTTGAAGCATAGCTAGTCCATATATTTGAATTTTTCAGTTCATATCGTACTATGTTTTAGTAACTTATCAAGTAGAAAGTAATAGGTACAAGTAAGAAAATTTTACCGCTGGCTTCTCTTGTCAACGGTAGATTTCTGCTTATTGTCGATGGATCTAGCCTTGGTGTCGTGCCTTACGCTGAATTAGGCGTCACCCTAGCCGAGCTAGCTCCCATATTCAGCTTAAAAACATGCCGGGTCCCACGTAGAGAGGGAGAAAGATGAACGTCAAAGACACTGCCGCTGCCATAAATAGTAATAGGGCTAGTGTTTTCGACAGTAAAATAATAGAGTGGCGAACCAGGTCGTGGTGGAACCGCACACCTTTATCTCATGGAGGGATAGACCAAGGACGTCTCCCACTATGTATCATCTTCCTTATCCAATCGTAGGATTCTCAATCCCTCTGCTAAACGCATCCATGGAACCTACGTGCTATGCCGCCTTGCCGTGCACCATCGCCTTAGCAGCCTCGCGGCACTTCGCCCTGTGCCCCTCGCCTCCACCGTTGGCAGGAAGCGAGCTTAGGAGAAGGGACACCTTTCCCTGCTCCTCCCGTTCAGGGGCAAAGCTCGAGCGTTGTCGTCAAATTGAAGACATACGCCAAGAGGGGGTCCTCAAGGCGTGGAGAAAGATAGGGTGTGAGACAACGGTGTTCCAGGACGGTGAGCACACAAGTTTTTACCTATGTTCGAATCCACCCGTGGTGGACGAATCATACTCCTACTAGCAATCCAGTAATACGGAAGAGCCGAAAGTATAGATTACAAGAGAGGTTTTGCCTATGCGAGTTGAGGTTGTAAGTTGTGGGTGCCCTAAAGGCTGGTCCCTAGGACGACTTATATAGATGTCCGGCCTAGGGTTATAGGAGAGACCTATCCAGCTACGGTACAGAGTCGGTTACAGAGTACATCTTGGACTACAAGTAACTATACATGCCTAAGTCGGTAAGTATTCTGGGTCTTCCCGTAGCCGAACAGGCTTCCATCTTCTCTCCCTGACTAGGCCACCTGTGAAGCAAAGCTCTAACCCGAAGTGGGTATACCCGGAAAGTATATCCCAACAATAGCCCCTAGAAGCCTCCAAGATCCAAAGTCAGATTTCATCATCTAGCTTGATTCTTCTTTGACTGCAGAATCTTGAAGGGTCAGGATCTGGGTCTCAAAAATGAGTCAGACCTATGAGTATTCCATTATAGTTTTCCTTTACTCAATTTCAAAATGAGCCGGAAATTGGTCTCTAACGCAACATGGCATCAGTCAAGGTCTAGTCTTGTCACTGTTATACATTCCTGTCAGCGTGACCATTGGTGGGTCCACTTCGCGTAGAATCGAGGCGTCGTTTAATGCGCGCACGGAGATCGAGGAGGCACAATCTTCTTGGGGAAGTTTCCCTATTCAACACAACACAGTACACTCACACGAATCTTGGTGCATGTGTGATACATAAGGGGTTAAGATGCTCTCATTCTCCTCTCACTAGTGCCCTTGCCCTCTTCTTCCTCCAAACAACATAGCGCCCTTGCCTCCTTTCCTTCCCCAATCCCACAGCACCGCCCACCAAAGGTCATCTCCTCCGACTAGATGGCTGACGCCTCTTCTTCCGGCATGGTGGCAATGGCGGCGGCGACAGCGCCGGATAAGGAGAAATACCACGGGTTCTGGATCCCCTGTGTGCTGGACAACGAGAAGCTACGTGGCGTTGAGAAGGAAAGTCTTCTCTGCGCTGGCAAATGGTAGAGCGGCTTTGGCAAAACCATTCCCGCCCCTCACGCCGGAGAATACATTTTGTGGCCCGAAAGTTGGGTTGCCCAGGCAACGCGGTACCCAAGTTGCTTACAATCAGCTGTGTTGCCCAAAGTTGGCGTGCCAAATACTCAGAGGGTCTTTTTCGGCACGAATTCAACTTTATGTTTCAATTCAAAATATCAGGCTAACGCCCGTCAAGTTGGCCCCTGCCAGATTTAGTTGTTATGTCGCTGCCATCGTGGCTGCCATGTAGGCTTGCAGCGGTGTCGCATGCATCCTTTACACGTCTTCTTCTTCCTCCGGGGCGGAAATCTGTGGTCGCGGCCATGGCGCGGAGCTAGGACTTGGACGAACCTGCTCGGTCCCGCTCTCCTCCCCATCCCGAATCGGAGCTCGCTCTCACCATGGCCGCACCCATGGCACGACGCGGGGACGGGAATTCATTCCCGGGTGAGATCTGTCACCATGTCAACCATGCTCGGTGCTGTTGGCCTCCTCCATAATCCGAGCTCACCGTCGCCGTGGTCGCACACGCACCAGCCACAGCGCCTTCCTCTCCGAACCCCAAAGCCACATCCACCCAGTTCGGCACACCGCCAACAAGGTGAAAATGCATCAAGTTTTCTTCTTGTGATTGTAGAAAAATATGTATGTACCGTGTCCGTAGCATACTCTAACAATGTACACATATGTTGTTTACGAGATTTTCATTTCAAATTAGTAGCTCCATGATGACGAAACATAGGGAACCTAAATGGAACGACGATGCAGACCATGTTCTATACTTTGCATTGCATCAACAAGTGCTCGCTGATGAAGCATGTTACCAAGAGAGTGGAGTTCATCAGCCATTGCTAAGAAATATGTGAACAAATCAATGAGCGATTCAATGCAAATATGCGCAGAAAAGCTAGATGCATGTCATCAATCATCAATAGGTGGCACACTCTAG
Source organism: Avena eriantha (assembly GCA_910589775.1). Classification (NCBI taxonomy): domain Eukaryota; kingdom Viridiplantae; phylum Streptophyta; class Magnoliopsida; order Poales; family Poaceae; genus Avena; species Avena eriantha. Next base: position 279,469,973 of record OU342744.1, on the reverse strand, counting down.
TGATGCGTTCAAATGCGTACACCATGTATCATTTACTTGAAGTGGTTGTTATCCTGAGCAAAAATGCCTAGTATGCACAGTACCTTTGTCTATTTTATGCTGCAATTCTGTTGTTATGGGCGTGGAAAGAAAAGCCGGGCTTCACTGAATATTACATAATTAGGCCTAACTTAGTCTTACACAAATAAGCACAGCTTAGTATTTACATAAATAAGCGTAACTAAAGATAAAGATAAAGACAAATGGTTCATCGGATCTGCCGGTATGAGCACTAGGTCCCTGGAGCTGGTGGTATCGTCGGAACAAACCAGAATGCTGCGTTTGGCCGTCTGTCATTCTCCATCAAATCGTACGACCCCACTGATGAGCCAATTGTAGGCCCCCTCCCCCCGACGTGGATTCGGCTCTAGGTCGAATCTGGAGTGTCAACATGATAGGCGCGTGAGTGTGCAGTAAACACACAGTCTAATATCAACACTGGAAGTGCTGGCACCTCAACAACAACACCAGCATGTTCTTCCTGGACTCTGGCAGCAGCCTCAGTAGGTATTTCATCAGCTTCACCAGCAGCAACCTCAGCAGGTATTTCTTCAGCTTCACCAGCAGCAGCATTAGCAAGTATTTCATCAGCTTCACCAGCAGCAGCATCACCAAGTATTTCACCAGCTTTACTAGGAGCAGCAGCAACTAGTTCTTCGTCAGCTCCATCACCACCACCACCATCAGTAGCATCAGGAGCCAGGGCTGCCTGAGCAATTACAGGTTCAACAGCTCCAGGAGCTCCGACAAAGAAATAGTAGTTGATCCCAAGAAACACAGATTGTCCCTTCAGATTGTCGACTCTGCTCTAGACTTGCTCTACTGGGTCATTGGATGGGCATGCGGACCTCAAGAAAACATGACACTGCAGCGATGGGTATGAAGAAAGTTGTGTCCCCATATGTTTTATTGTATCACCAACGCTGTTTAGTGCTCCCCTGATATGAATCCACATGAGTTCAACATCCTGTTTTGTGTCACCTCCGAGAGGTGCCAGGAACCAGCGCCGTGTACCAAGTTCAGCATCTGCTACTGCATCTTCGATCACCAGAGCTAGAATGATGTGCGGGGCTGCGTGGGTACCTGCGTGTTACTTACAATCAGTAAGCAGAATTTTGAATGGGATTTTACATGCTATATGACACCATGACTCACCCCATAAGGACGGCTCCCAAACACGCACGTCACCGCTAGGATGAGTGACCGCATAAATGAGTTGTGGTTTGTTCGGATGGTAGCTGGAGGTGAAGACAGCGTCGACATACTTCTCCGGCCGCAGGAATTCGTCGCGCAAGACTGTCCATTCCTTGTCTTCTAGGCACCTAGTGAATGTGATTGCCTTATCGAACACCGCTAAGAGGTCGTACTCACAGGTCTTCCACACCTCCCGCGGTCTATGTGTGTAACATCCCAGCATTAGAGCTTAGAAATAAGCTGAACACATGTGTGTGCATTGCATTCATGCATAGAAAATTCGGATAATTTTTGCGCTTTTAAATAAAACTTGTCAAAGTGATTGAAGCTTCTCTTAACTTGGTGGAACTGAAGTAGATCATCAAGTTGTCTGTGATAAGTTTCAATATGACATTTGCTGAAACCTTATCTCCGGGTAATATAATTTGATCTAAGGGTAGATCAAATGTAATAAAACTAAGTCACAACACCCTATTTAATAAGGAGTACTTGATATTCTAGAGATCATTACATGATATTTCATACCACAACTCAAGGATGAATACTTAATATTCTAAAGATGATATCAAGGTATTATCTACCACAAACCCTGAATACCAAGTTAAGGATATAACTTAAGTAAAGAAACCCTATAACTAAATCTGGAAACACTTGTTTGCCATACTTACTACTACCATGGGTATCATGGTAGTTCATAAACATTGACTCTTATTACAAATAAAGTAGGAATGGAAGTCAATCCAAGACTATCCATTACATACCCTTAGTGTCATGATAATAGGTGACATTCATATTTAACCAAGTCCTAGTATCAATTGATCATCAATATTGAGTGATCAATTCTTGACCTAGAACTTATTGACTCATAGCCTTTGACCTATTGTGTTGACCTTTCAAATACCTTAAGTAAAGTAATCTGAAGGAAGAACTAGACATGGTTGAGTGTAGCATCATCAATGGAATGTGATCCTTAATGGAGATAAAACCATTTGATGTTGGAGGAGTTAACTCACACATGAGTTAAATAGAAGCAGTACCAGAGCTCAAGGGTTGAGCTAGTAATTGAGGAGCTATGAGAAAGCTAGTAGTATTAGTACATTAGATAACAATCTTGTTAGGACAAGTGGATATAGACTTAGAATAAGCTTTCTTAACAAGATAAGTCTATAGAAAGACTAATACAAGTTTACTACTTAGTTGAGTATAGATCTTGATCAAACAATGAGAAGCCTAAGCTTTGTATGATCAAATGATGGTGGTCATTATTCTCAAGTCACTTGGGAATAGATGACTAGGTGTTGAAGAAGAGTTATGAATATACCAAGTTAGGCAGGTCCTAGTAAGCTGAATCATCTAGCTTGATCATTAAAAGTCAAGCTAGAGTATGATGGAGTATTTGATGAGTTGTATGGAGTAGTTGGAGGCATAGTAGTTTAACCAAGTTAATATAAGGACAACCGGTATTATGGGAGTAGTACTATACCTATTTCAAAGGATTGATATCCGTTGTATGTATAGTGAGGATTGTAGTCTTGCAAACCTTGGAAGTAGTTGCAAGATGAAGTTAAGGAAGTTAATAGATGGAGTTAGCAGTAGCTACATTGATAGGTGTATCAATGGTAGTTAATTAAGAATGGAGTAATGTTGAAGTAAGAATGGAGTAATGTTGAAGTAGCATGACCATGTCATCATATGATGATGGATATGGTGGAGTCAGATGCTTGTCTTATTCAGGAAGATGTGACCTTTGTGAATAAGATAAGAAAGATATATGGAGTATGTTTAGTAAAGGAATTTCTCATCTAAAGATAACCTTGGTGAGGTATTAAGGTAGAGATTCTTTAGAAGCCTTAACCAAGAATATATCAAGCCATGACAAGACCCATGTCTACGGTAATAATCAAGACCCTAGAATCAAATGGAACCATGAAATTTATGGCATCCCATTATAAACCACAAAGATGAATCCCTTGATAATGTATTTAGATAAGTTATCTATAAAGATAAGTAGGAACAAGATTATAAATATATGAATACACATCTCAAACTAGTACCATTAAGATTGTCAAGTGAAATCAGAATCATTTTTGTGAAATCTTATTAAAAGAAACAAACCCTAAAACCCTAAATTATATTTACTTTATTTAATAATAGAATCCTTCATATAGTTATGAATATTTCTTGTACAATAAGAAATGATGAGAAGAAGATCATACTTGATTTATACAAAAATGTTCATGACTTACAAATTCTCTGCATATTTAAATCCCTGAAGAAATTACAATTTGAAGGGAATTTATCAAAGAAAACAGAAATCAAAAAATAGAAAGGATTAAAGAAAAAGGAAAAGGCAGCGAGCAGCTCGGCCCATAGCCTATAACTTTCTTGTGCTAACCATCGCCCGCAAGCGCCAGTCTCCACCCTTCGCTCGCTTCGTCACAGCCCAAGACCGGCCCAAGCCCATATACCCTTTCGTCGTTTATTTTCCCTTTCTTCCTCCTCTTGCCAGAAGGACAATGCCGGACAAGCAGCTCGTTGGCGCTCTGCTCGCCGGTTGCCATCGCCAGGATCTTCGCCTGCGTTAAGATGAATGCTACCGACGCTGTCACTGTGTATTTAAACCCCTCCGCCGCACTGACGAACCCTATCTTCCTCTCTTCCCCATTTTTCATCTCTGCCTGAAAACCCTAGCTCAGAGGTGTGTCGGTACCCATCGATCCTTAGCTCGCCTCGGCCATCTAAGACAATGATGGTGTTCATCGTGTTCTTCTCAATCAATTGCCCCCATCCGTGCAAGCCGAGGAAGCCCCAGGCGTCTGGATTGATACCACCTACCCGAATTCCGGTCACCGTTCTCCTCATCGATTCCGGTCACCATCCGCTTCACCAACCGCACCGCCGCATTTCTGGTGAGCTACTGAGGCCGATAGTATCTTTCCTTTCCGCAAATTCTTCCTATACCGCCCTACCACCGTGGACCTATAATCACCACCGCGGTTGCTCGCCGTGGGGTGGTTCTGATGGTCATTTTTGGGCGGCGCCGCTATTAACGTATCTGCCTTGATGCCATCGTTCCAACAAGCCCAACCGCAACCACGAGTGAGCATCCAAACGAGCGATCGATCATCGATTTGTGAGGTTCAACCTCGCGTGATGTCACGATGACGTCATCCCGTGCCTAGCCAGTGAGTTTAACCCGGACCTTGCCCATGTGGCCAGTGACGTGGGCCCAGACCCGCTTGTCATTGAACCTAGGTAGAAATAGGTTTAGTAAAAAAATATTTGACTGGTCTAAGCTAATGTGGCTGATGACATGGCCACATGCCCATTAGTCGGTGTCTATGGCTAGGATAGATATCAGTGTAAAAAGGATTTTCTATTTAAGTAATTAGACAAATCAATACAAATTTAAATACAAATAAATTTCAGGAATTAAAAGATGATTAAATCTTGTTAATTCTATATCTTTTGTTTTATAATTCATAAAAATACATATTATATATAAAAATATTAATAAAAAAATCTATAATTTAACTTTATTAACAAATATTATTGTGATAACTATTTAAATAATTATTATTTAATAAAGATTTTATAAGTAATAATACTTTGAAAATTCAAATTTTAATATTGGTGAATGAGAAACATATAAATAATACACCAAAAATTCTTATAAAAACAAAATCTACATTTACAAACTTGTTTCAATTATTTTTGTATCACTGAACTAGTGTTTATTATTTATTTAGCTTTATAAAGTGATTAAACTTATAAAAATCATATCTTATTATTTAAAAATCACAAAAATACTTATAATATACCAAAATAATCACAAAAATAACTTCCACACATTAAAAATGTCAACTATCACTTTTGATGTAAAATAAAAGTTAAAGGTGTAACAAATCTTATTTTAACTTTTTTCTTTTATTTTAGTTCATTAAAAATGTATAAATACTTACTATTACCTTTAGCATTACTTGTTTAAAGTCTAAAAATGTAAGAACAAGTTCAAATAATGTTTAATTGAAGTTAACATAAGTCTAACCATTTTAAGTTATACTTACTAAAACTACCATTTCAAATTAAATAAGTTTTACTGTGTAAAAGTATTCTATCATTTGTAAAATCAACAATACTAGTTGTTTTCTACTTTAGTACTTATAAGTAATAAGAAAACCTTATAGTGTTAGCCTTAAGTTTCAATATTTTTACTTTATAAAGTAATATTTTCCTCAAAAGTTATTCTTTTAAGAAACATTAAGAGTGATCTCTGAACACTTCTTGAAAAGCTCTAATGGATTCTTAATCCGATATAAGCAAGATTTTAGACACCATGATCCATTTCAATGCTTTAGTATTGTACATTACTTATTGTATTTATTTATTGTGTCACACACACTCTCACAAGCCTTAATAAGAAGCACAAGTGTGAATCTGTTATAAAAGTGCAACACATTCTAAGGAACTCATTCCCAGTTTCCAAACCTTAGATTAGATACGACTATTCCAGGGATTCGTGTTTCTCAAATTACATTACATTACTTATGCATCGTTGCATCTTGTTTCTTTAAACATTAGTCCTTACCGGACCAATGATGCTATTTACAGAATTTGGATCTTCTATTGTCTTTAAGACCGTGAGTGCATAATCTTGCAATCACAACAGGCAAGTTCACAACTTGCTCATGTCCTTTGATTATTTTCTATACTGGTAACTCAATTGTGTCATCACCTGCATTTCAAAAAGGACAGAAAATACTATTTTCATAATAATATGATTATCGATTATTTACCAAGTGGTAATAATCTATTGATACAGTTCCAGTGGTAAAGGAACATAATATCTAAGACTTAACAACCAATGTCGCCAGTGATTCTAGCGCCGTATATCACGCGTCAACCATGAGATTTGGAATGGGACAAAGAAGTCAGTTGTATCTTCTTCCTTTCATATGGAGGCAAGATGACCTTATCGTGACGTTGGGATTCCCGGTGTGGATCCAACATATGGGTGGGAACCCTTAGGCCCTACGATTTTGGTGTCTAGATTATTTATGATTGGCTGCCAGAGGTATAGGACCTCCAGGGGCATCACCATCTCATAGAGTCTTCGGGAACTCCCCATGGTTATAGCTTGCCCTAGTTGGCGGCTTAAAGGAGGTGTAGTCAGCCCTGGAGGATCGTGCAGACATATGGGGTCGCGGAGAGGGCAGCGATTGGCTTGGATCTTAAGTTGGGCCTCAAACCATGGAAGTTTGAATGGGGACATACTCCCGATTGTGCAACAAAGCTTATGGTCTCTTGTCGGAAAAGTGATGCACCTCTGCAGAGTGTAAGAATTGTGACATGTTACTCCCTATTCCGGGAAGGAGCTACGAACGCGGCAGGAAAGGAACTCCATAAAGTTCTGGTCAACCTGTGAAGGCTGTCTGACATAGTTTTCAGAATAAAATCAATCTTTGAAGAAATGTTTACGAAAACCTGCATTGCCTACGACCTATGGTCTATGGCTGTAGAGATAGTGCATCATACACTCCTTTTTAGTGAACTTGCTGAGTACGCTCGTACTCAACCGTACCTTCTTAACCCTTGCTAGGTTCTAGGCTAATGAAGACGACGTCAACATCAATTTTTGCTCAAGAAACCATCATCGACAACTCAAGTCCTTTAATAAAGTCAATGAAGTCAACATATACGTCAACTGAAGTGAAGATATAGTGTCGGTTTAGATAGGAGTAGATTCTCTAGCCATAAAACCTATTTCTGTAGAGCATTGCAATAGCAGCAATGGCAAGCCAAATAGTTAGATACTAGTCTTAGTTACTAGATATTTCTGAGTTATTATTTCTTGTTCTTCTTTGTAAGAAGTTCTTTCTCTCTCTTTAGCCTAGAGTGTTCTCTAGATCTTTTGTAAAGAGTCAAGTTGTAATCTATAGTCATGTCTTGGACCTGTTGTGTTTCTGTTGTACCACTCTGAGGGATGTAATACTAGTGAACGGTGTTTCATTGGTGTTATGTCAACGACTATAGTGTACTACATCATGCAGTGGTATGCTGGGTCACCGCAGATGGTATCAGAGCATATGCTTTGACCTTAGGATTAAAACCCTTTTAGGAAGATCTGTAGGTTGGATAGTGACTATAGGAGCCATCTTATCTGAACCAAGACTCGTGATGGATATCCACTTGAGTATAATCTTGTCACACTTAAGTTGGATGTTCTTATCATCTTTCTTAAGGATTAGTTATATGTATTCTCTAGAGAAATGCTATTTTAGTATCACTCTAAATAGGTATAACACCACTAAGATATCTATAGTAGTTAAAATATCATAGAAGATCAGGACTAAGATTAGGATATCATGTGGAGTAGTATTAGTGATGGAGTCCATATTTAGAACCCCTGCGAAGTAGCAGAATTTTATCACTAGTTAATACCACTATAGCATACAGGGAAGACCATCAGAGTATGTATAGATATAAATGGAAGTAAATCATGTGGCATTCACTTGAGAATTACATGTGATGGAGTATAATTTTGTTAAGAATCATTGATAGTAAGCTAAGAAAAAGAGTCGTCATGCTGAGGTTCGCTCTTTAATCATGATGACTAGATAAATCTTAACAAGTTCATGGTGAGAATATCTCCAAGACCACGATAAGTCTGTAATTAGGACAAGTACTTAGTAAATAATCTTGTAGTAATAGTAAGTGTAGAACAATGAAGGTCTATGATAGAAGTCATAGGTGCCATAATACTATATTAATTTTGGGATTAAGGTAGTAACTACAATTTTGTTAGTAGTTTTGAGAGATCATGTGAGGATAGTTTATGATAAAATGGAAGATTGGTAGTCTTTAGTAGTCCCGAAAGAAAAGTAAGAGGTTAGTTAGAACCAAAGTGAGACCGCTTTGCTCAAAATTATCATGTTGCACCTGAGCAATTTGGGTAAATAATGAGACAAAGAGTAGTTTGAACCTTAATGTGCTAAGTATCACAAAGTAAACCTATAATAGGAGGTGTCATATACTACACAACTAAGCCTGAATTCTAGAGGTACTATACTCAACTATTATATTCTGGGCTTAGAATGATCTGTGTTATATGTACCACATTTTGATTTTTGGTTTTTCTTACATCATCTTAATTGACTAGATCTGTGCATGAAGTTTGACTTGATGTGCAAATGCATGTTGCATCATCAAGTTATTACTTGATGTTATAGACCTAGATAGGAAAGGGAATTCGTGTAAGGGAGTGACAAGTTCCGAAGATCAAGATGAAGACTTGCAAGAAGAAGGAAGCTAAATATAAAGTGTATCAACACTATTTTGAAGGATGGATCAATCCCAATTTATTATTAGTTGGCAATAAGAAGGATTATTAGTGCTGAAAGGGTGTTGAGCAACATTGAAGGCTGAACTTAAGCTCACTTAAAGTAGGTGATGTTGCTCAGAAGCTAATGAAGTAGTTGTACCAAGTTTATGGAAGTATCATGAATCAGTGCAAAAAAAGAAGTTTTGGAGAAAAAGTGGTATTCAAGCTTTGACTACTCAGAGCGAATGTCCGTAAGAAGTCAAAAACCGTAGGGTAATTCTTACACCTAGGAGGATCCGCAACTAGTATCCGTAGTTGGTATCCTTAGCTGGTATCCTAACGGTGTAGTGAAGTAAGTCATCTTTGTGTAATTTAAAGAGTATAAAATTTGGCCTAATTTAAGTTAGACCTAAGGAAGTATGAAATTAAAGATCGTCTTTCGAGACGCTTCGTGAAATCAGGTTTACCAAAGAGAAAATGTCCAAAAGGTTAGAAGTAATACAAATAGGGTCGGAAGATTTATTTCGGAGATGCACAACTCTGTGGGTGTACCGTAAATTCTTTCGCGAAGCCTTATAGAGATAAAGTATAAGCTAGACAAAAAAAACCAATATCCTTACTATCGAGTTAATGTATATTATACATACAGATTAGAGACCATTAGGAAACCCCAAGGGGGAGAGTAAACAATAAACACTGAAGTGTTGTTGTCTAACTTTCTGACTAAAGGTGGGAGAAGTACAAAATTATGGTGAGATTAAGCCTTATTCTCATAAGGTTATAAGAAATCATCTGTATTAGAGTACTTTCTAATGTATGTCTCGATGAATGACTAAAGTAGACATAACTACTTGAACCTAGTGGACTAGTATGAAGGGGAAACAGCTAGTCAGTTGTCCTTCAGAAGGAGTAGATCCTACTAAAATAGTCTAGTGAAAAATAGTAGGAAAACTAGATTGGAAGGGATGAAATGTGTCCACAACCAATTCTCAGTAGGAGTATAAGGTCATAATCTAAGAGATTATAGTAGAAGAAACTATAGGATAGATTAGAACTGATAGTGGATATTGTCAAGTATGAAGCAAATTCAAGGAAAAATACATGGATACTGGATACCACAATTATCCCCAATTATGATCACAATGGAGTTAAGAAATGTTGTGATCAATACAAGTCAATTTCTCATTCTGAAACGCAAGAGAGTACGAACTTTGGGGATGGAGTTTATTTTAAGGGGGAGAGTCTGTAACGTCCCAGCATTAGAGCTTAGAAATAAGCTGAACACATGTGTGTGCATTGCATTCATGCATAGAAAATCCGGATAATTTTTGTGCTTTTAAATAAAACTTGTCAAAGTGATTGAAGCTTCTCTTAACTTGGTGGAACTGAAGTAGATCATCAAGTTGACTGTGATAAGTTTCAATATGACCTTTCCTAAAACCTTATCTTTGGGTAATATAATTTGATCTAAGGGTAGATCAAATGTAATAAAACTAAGCCACAACACCCTATTTAATAAGGAGTACTTGATATTCTAGAGATCATTACATGATATTTCATACCACAACTCAAGGATGAATACTTAATATTCTAAAGATGATATCAAGGTATTATCTACCACAAACCCTGAATACCAAGTTAAGGATATAACTTAAGTAAAGAAACCCTATAACTAAATCTGGAAACACTTGTTTGCCATACTTACTACTACCATGGGTATCATGGTAGTTCATAAACATTGACTCTTATTACAAATAAAGTAGGAATGGAAGTCAATCCAAGACTATCCATTACATACCCTTAGTGTCATGATAATAGGTGACATTCCTATTTAACCAAGTCCTAGTATCAATTGATCATCAATATTGAGTGATCAATTCTTGACCTAGAACTTATTGACTCATAGCCTTTGACCTATTGTGTTGACCTTTCAAATACCTTAAGTAAATTAATCTGAAGGAAGAACTAGATATGGTTGAGTGTACCATCATCAATGGAATGTGATACTTAATGGAGATCAAACCATTTGATGTTGGAGGAGTTAACTCACCCATGAGTTAACTAGAAGCAGTACCCGAGCTCAAGGGTTCAGGTAGTAATTGAGGAGCTATGAGAAAGCTAGTAGTATTAGTACATTAGATAACAATCTTGTTAGGACAAGTGGATATAGACTTACAATAAGCTTGCTTAACAAGATAAGTCTATAGAAAGACCTATACACGTTTACTACTTAGTTGAGTATAGATCTTGATCAAACAATGAGAAGCCTAAGCTTTGTATGATCAAATGATCGTGGTCATTATTCTCAAGTCACTTGGGAATAGATGACTAGGTGTTGAAGAAGAGTTATGAATATACCAAGTTAGGCAGGTCCTAGTAAGCTGAATCATCTAGCTTGATCATTAGAAGTCAAGCTAGAGTATGGTGAAGTATTTGATGAGTTGTATGGAGTAGTTGGAGGCATAGTAGTTTAACTAAGTTAATATAAGGACAACTGGTATTATGGGAGTAGTACTATACCTATTTCATAGGATTGATATCCTTTGTATGTCTAGTGAGGATTGTAGTCTTGCAAACCTTGGAAGTAGTTGCAAGATGAAGTTAAGGAAGTTAATAGATGGAGTTAGAAGTAGCTACATTGATAGGTGTATCAATGGTAGTTAATTAAGAGGAGTTATATACTAGGAGTAAGAATGGAGCAATATTTAAGTAGCATGAACATGTCATCATACGATGATGGATATGGTGGAGTCAGATGCTTGTCTTATTCAGGAAGATGTCATCTTTGTGAATAAGATAAGAAAGATATATGGAGTATGTTTAGTAAAGGAATTTCTTATCTAAAGATAACCTTGGTGAGGTATTAAGGTAGAGATTCTTTAGAAGCCTTAACCAAGAATATATAAAGCCATGACAAGACCCATGTCTACGGTAATAATCAAGACCATAGAATCAAATGGAACCATGAAACTTATAGCATCCCATTATAAACCACAATGATAAATCCCTTGATAATGTATTTAGATAAATTCTTTATGAAGATAAGTAGGAATACACATCTCAAACTAGTACCATTAAGATTTTCAAGTGAAATCAGAATCATCTTTGTGAAATCTTATTAAAAGAAACAAACCCTAAAACCCTAAATTATATTTACTTTATTTAATAATAGAATCCTTCATATAGTTATGAATATTTCTTGTACAATAAGAAATGATGAGAAGAAGATCATACTTGATTTATACAAAAATGTCCATGACTTAAAAATTCTCTGCATATTTGAATCCTGAAGAAATTCCAATTTGAAGGGAATTTATAAAAGAAAACAGAAAACAGAAAATAGAAAAGATTAAAGAAAAAGGAAAAGGCAGCCAACAGCTCGGCCCACGGCCCGTAACTTTCTTGCGCTAACCATCGCCCGCGAGCGCCAATCTCTACCCTTCGCTTGCTCGTCACAACCCAAGACCGGCCCAAGCCCAGATACCCTTTCGCTGTTTCTTTTCCATTTCTTCCTCCTCTCGCCAGAAGGACAACGCTGGAAAAGCAACTCGCTAGCGCTCTACTCGCCGTTTGCCGTCGCCGAGATCTTTGCCCATGTTAAGATGAGTGCTACCGACCCTGCCACCGTCTATTTAAACCCCTCCACCGCACTAACGAACCCTATCTTCCTCTCTTCCCCATTTTTCCTCTGTGCCTGAAAACCCTCGCTCAGAGGTGTGCCGGTACCCGTCGATTATGAGCTCACCTCGGCCGTCTGAGACCACGATGGTGTTCGTCATGTTCTTCACAATCAATTGCCTCCATCCGCCCAAGCCGAGGAAGCCCTAGGCGTCTGGATTGATACCTCCTACCCGAAGTCTGGTCACCGTCCTCCCAGTCGATTCCGGTCACCATCTGCTTCACCGACCACACCGTCGCGTTTCTGGTGAGCTACTGAGGCCGATAGTATCTTTCCTTCCCGTGATTGCTTCCTATACCGCCTTGCCGCCGTGGACCTGTAATCACCGCCGTGGTTGCTCGTCGTGGGGGTGGTTCCGGTGGTCATTTTCGGGCGGCGCGTGGGGGTGGATCAACCTCGCGTGATGTCACGATGACGTCATCCCATGCCTAGCCAGCGAGTTTGACCCGGTCCTTGCCCATGTGGCAAGTGATGTGGCCTCGGACCTGCTTGTCATTGAACCTGGGTAGAAATAGGGTTAGTAAAAAAAATTGACTGGTCTAAGCTAACGTGGCTGATGACGTGGCCACGAGCCCATTAGTCAGTGTCTATGGCTAGGTTAGATAGCAGCGTAAAAAGGATTTTCTGTTTAAGTAATTAGACAAATCAATACAAATTTAAATATAAATAAATTTCAGGAATTAAGAAAATGATTAAATCTTGTTAATTCTATATCTTTTGTTTTATAATTCTCAAAAATACATATTATATATAAAAAAGTTAGGAAAAATAAAATCTATAATTTAACTTTATTAACAAATATTATTGTGTTAACTATTTAAATAATTATTATTTAATAAAGATTTTATAAGTAATAATACTTTGAAAATTCATATTTAATATTGGTAAATGAGAAATATATAAATAATATACCAAAAATTCTTATAAAAACTAAATCTACATTTACAAACTTTTTTCAATTGTTTTTGTATCATTGAACTAATGTTTATTATTTATTTAGCTTTATAAAGTGATTAAACTTATAAAAATCATATCTTATTTTTTAGAAATCACAAAAATATTTATAATATACCAAAATGATCACAAAAATAAATTCTACACATTAAAAATGTCAACTATCACTTTTGAAGTAAAATAAGAGATAAAGGTGTAACAAATCTTATTTTAACTCTTTTCTTTTATTTTAATTCATTAAAAATGTGTAAATACTTACTATTACCTTTGGCATTACTTGTTTAAAGTTTAAAAATGTAAGAACAAGTTCAAATAATGTTTAATTGAAGTTAACATAAGTCTAACCATTTTAAGTTATACTTACTAAAACTACCATTTCAAATTAAATAAGTTTTACTCTCTAAAAGTATTTTATCAATTGTAAAATCAACAATACTAGTTGTTTTCTACTTTAGTTCTTATAAGTAATAAGAAAACCTTATAATGTTAGCCTTAAGTTTCAATATTTTTACTTTGTAAACTAATATTTTCCTCAAAAGTTATTCTTTTAAGAAACATTAAGAGTGATCTCTGAACACTTCTTGAAAAGCTCTAATGGATTCTTAATCCAATATAAGCAAGATTTTAGACACCATGATCCATTTTAATGCTTTATTATTGTATTTATTTATTGTGTCGCACACACTCTCACAAGCCTTAATAAGAAGCACAAGTGTGAATCTGTTATAAAAGTGCAACACTTTCTAAGGAACTCATTCCCAGTTTCCAAACCTTAGATTAGATACGACTATTCCAGGGATTCGCGTTTCTCAAATTGCATTACATTACTTATGCATCGTTGCATCTTGTTTCTTTAAACATTAGTCCTTACCAGACCAATGATGCTATTTACAGAATTTGGATCTATTGGCTTTAAGACCGTGAGTGCATAATCTTGCAATCACAAAAGGCAAGTTCACAACTTGCTCATGTTCTTTGATTATTTTCTATACTGGTAACTCAATTGTGTCATCACCTACATTTCAAAAAGGACATAAAATACTAGTTTCATAATAATATGATTATGGATTATTTACCAAGTGGCAATAATCTATTGATACAGTTCCAGTGGTAAAGGAACATAATATCTAGGACTTAACAACCAATGTCGCCGGTGATTCTAGCGCCATATATCACGCGTCAACGATGAGATTTGGAATGGGACAAAGAAGTCAGCTGTATCTTCTTCCTTTCATATGGAGGCAATATGACCTTATCGTGACGTTGGGATTCCCGGTGTGGATCCAACATATGGGTGGGCACCCTTAGGCCCCACGATTTTGGTGTCTAGATTATTTATGATTGGCTGTCGGAGGAATAGGACCTCCAGGGGCATCACTAGCTCATAGAATCTTCGGGAACTCCCCATGGTTATAGCTTGCCCTAGTTGGTGGCTTAACGGAGGTGTAGTCAGCGCCGGAGGATCGTGCAGACATATGGGGTCGCGGAGAGGGCAGCGATTGGCTTGGATCTTAAGTTGGGCATCAAACCATGGAAGTGTGAACGGGGACATACTCCCGATTGTGCAACAAAGCTTATGGTCTCTTGTGGGAAAAGTGACGCACCTCTACAGAGTGTAAGAATTGTGACATGTTACTCCCTATTCCGGGAAGGAGCTACAAACGCGGAAGTAAAGGAACTCCATAAAGTTCTGGTCAACCTGTGAAGGCTGTCGGACATAGTTTTCAGAATAAAATCAATCTTTGAAGAAATGTTTATGAAAACCTGCATTGCCTAGGACCTATGGTCTATGGCTGTAGAGATAGTGCATCATACACTCCTTTTTAGTGAACTTGCTGAGTACGCTCGTACTCAAGCGTACCTTCTTAACCCTTGCTATGTTCTAGGCTATTGAAGACGACGTCAATATCAATTTCTGCTCAAGAAACCATCATCGACAACTCAAGTCCTGCAATAAAGTCAAGGAAGTCAACATATACATCAGCTGAAGTGAAGATAAAGTGTTGGTTTAGATAGGAGTAGATTCTCTAGCCATAAAACCTATTTCTGTAGAGCATTGCAATAGCAGCAATGGCAAGCCAAATAGTTTAGATAGTAGTCTTAGTTACTAGATATTTCTGAGTTATTATTTCTTGTTCTTCTTTGTAAGAAGTTCTTTCTCTCTCTTTAACCTAGAGTGTTCTCTGGATCTTTGCTAAAGAGTCAAGTTGTAATCTATAGTCATGTCTTGGACCTGCTGTGTTTCTGTTGTACCACTCTGAGGGATGTAATACTAGTGAATGGTGTTTCATTGGTGTTATGTCCACGACAATAGTGTACTACATCATGCAGTGGTATGCTGGGTCATTGCAATGTGGGAGCTGTACCTTCAGGAGCTCAAGTTCTGCCTTATTGAACCTGTAAGCGAATTCGGAAATGGGCGGCGGCCACCCGTTGTTGAATGTAGTAATGCCGACACCCTCCAAAGATGGCAATGTAAATCTCAACGATCTGTAGCCATTTTTTAGAGTCCAAGTACTCCCATCCTGGGATAAAAGGACCAGCTACTCGCTGTTGCCACCCACCCAGTTCTGGTCATCTCCCATTTCCGTCTCTTCTTCTTCCTTGATATTCACCACTACTGATTCCGACCACTTATCTAGCAGCATCAGTTTTGCATGAATATTCTGCAGAGTTTGTTGTCAGTTGATACAATCACCTAGCATGGATTCCATTTCAAATACAATTTCATAACTGAACCTTCAGATTAAAGTACCCGAAATATCGCCTAAATACGAGTGTCTCCTCAGATATCGCCTAAATTGTGTCTTTGTCACTACAAAGATACCCAATATATGGAGTAGGAGAAGAGCCCCACTAGAACAAACTCCTGACGATGATCAAAAACATCTCGGGGTATAACAGCCTTAAATCGTGTAATCTGTTTGTTTTTATTTTAGGAAACAGGATATCACCTAGCAGGCATTCCATTGCAAATCGAAATTGACAACTCGTCTATCATCTAAAGTAAGACTGTGTCACTACGAAAATACCAGAATATCAGGTACGAGCAGAGCTTCCGCTGTACAGAATAGTCTTAAATGGTTCAATTTGTTCAAACCACACGTGCACACAACACGTTTGACGAAAGGAACATATGATTCTGATGAGAGTTCATCACATATGAATCAACAATATGACTGAACCAATAAGCAAGATATTGAAACTTACGTGGCCATCGCGGTCGTTTGGCCATTTGCTGCTATCGGGGTAAAGAAGGCCTGGCGTGCCGAACAGTTGTTTGTCCATGTCCCGCATCGTGAAGCGGTAGCCAGGGATGTAGCAAGCGAGGTAGCCGGCAAAGATGATGTCCAACCCCGTGGCGATCCTGTGCACGTTCGCGGCGCTAAAGTTCGGCCATCCCCAATCCTCGCGGTGGCAATCGCCCTACCCATCCACGTCATCGTTGCATGCCTTTCGCTTCAGCCTGCTGCTACCCCAAGCTCTACCCATAGCGGCAAATGGACTCTGGAATCCGATAGATTAATGGAGGCATTGTGATAAGGAGGCGGATGGATTCGAGAGGGGATGGAATCAGGGATGGGGTAGTTGTTCGAGTAGGGAGTGACCCTGTGAGGAACCGCCACTACCGCCGGTTCTTGTTCGCGTGCAAGACAAGGAAGGGGGCATAATTATTGAGGGCGCGCACCGGAACCGTCTAGAGGAAGTGAAAAAATAAATCGTAAGAGAGAGAAATGTGCGGCCCGCCTGTCAGTGAGTGAAGGTCGGCACGCGCAAACGTGACTACGTTTGACTTGGATCGTGCATGGCAGACCTCGATTCCACTACATGCAAGTGGCGCAGAACAAATTTTAGGCAGCGCTAGCGTTGACGTGTAAAACCACCGTTTTTCTCCACCTTCACCCTACTACGAACGGTCGTGAACCATTCCAAATATTAGTAAGGGCGGTTCCAATCTTTCACTTCTCCGTGTCATTTCCTCCTCCACGGCCTCATCGTCTTTCTCCTCCATGGATCATCCATTTCCTCCGCCATGGCATCACCCTCTTCCTCCATATCCTTTCCCTCTTGCATGTAGTCATGGACTTTTTGGATGTCCAAAACGACGGCAGGCAAGCGACTATGTACTTCTACATAGAAATACATGGCGGGAAGAAGATCAATGTCGTATACACCACCGACCCTCGGACGGTGAGGAACACTCTGAATAATTACACGAGTTGGCTATAGTTCGAAGAAAACAGGTTCATAGGTCTCAACCTCGAGTATAGCCGCGATAACCGTAGGATCACCGTGGTGCAACTCTCCATGAAGGGACATGTCCTCAGATACCAGCCTTTTTGCGAGATGGGGGCTGACGGGATCTGGTAGACTTTGTTGTCTTTTTGTTCCTAAACCGTCTGTTTGCAAAAAAAATTGCTATATTATTTGTCCGAATTCATTTTCATGCAGGTGGGGTAAAAGGATTAGGGATTTGTTACATGACTTTCTCGTGAACCAGTACATAACATTTACTAGTGTTTACATCACAAATGACACTAAACTACTTGAAAGCCTGAATATTAACATTAAAATCCCAAAGGAGTGCAGAGTGGACATCCAGGAAATTTACTAGATCCTAGGGACAAAGGGCACCAGGACCGGGATGGCCTATCTTGCCTCCGAACTCATCCACCCGTGGTACGCTGACATGAAGGGAAAATTGCCAAGATGTTCGTGGAGGCGTTTAGGGCACGATTACTGGGAGGATAAGCCGCTTTTTGAACCTAATCTGAAGTACACTGCAATTGATGGGTATGTTAGCCACGAGCTGTACCACCAGATTGTAAAATCTTGTTCCAGACATCGCATCATTGAACCACCATCAAGGCAGGTTGTTTTCCCTAGATGTCGGAGTGTAGATGAATCTACAAGCTGGGGCAACCGACTGAAGGCATCCTGGGATCAGTTGCCTTCTCCAACAGGCTATGATGTAGACTTTTAGTGCATGATTGTTGTGTTTGTATGGGGCTTGTTATGTTTATGAAAATATGTTATTTCAGAAGTACACTATGTGAGCAATTACGAACTGCTGTGTATTACCTTTGTCGAACTATAATATGGGTTTGGTTATGACTGTATCCTTCGCTATAATCTAGGTTTGGTTATGACTTATGACTGTATCACACCTTATGCATGTCAGTCTTGGATTCTGCCGCATGCAAATGGCACAGCCAGAATTTGTAAGTATGAATGTTGAGCATACAAAAGGGGGAAATGTAATTCATACAGGTTAACTACCTAATAGCACAGGGATCATACGAGCTTGGTTCTTACACACAAAATGCTTAGAAAATACATGCGAGATAAAATACAGGCGAGATAAAACTAGGAACGAAATGCGAAACTAGTAGTGGTAAACAGCACACTCACCCACCTGCCAGATCCTGTTGAGCATCTCGTAGCAGACATACGCGTCCCTGGCTGCGTACTTGATCGCATCGTAATTCTGGTGTCTGCACTCCCATTGCTCGTGCAGGTGCTTCAGGAACTCGACTTTCATGCCGGCGTACTCGCGGTCGATGATGTCGGCAGCGAGTCTAGCCATGCCGGCTTTCCCCGTATCGCCATCCGGGTACCTCCCCAAACTTTGGAGATCGACGTGATTGACGACATGAACGAGGAGATCCTGCTCTAGCTTCGGAGTGTCATTCCTGATGTCGACACTAGCAAAGTAGATCTCTCTCCTGTGTAGGAACTCGCGAAGCTCCGGGCATAAATATTTGGCCCTACATACGTGGTATAGGAGGGAGTGGTTACGCATGGACAGCTGCAAAATCGCCGCCTCTTCCTATCTCCGGTATACTCGAGGTCAAGGCCGACGATCTTGTACCTGTCCATCGGCTCCTGTAGCCACCGCTCGTACATTGCGATGACCTTGGCTACCTCCGCTGACGCATTTGTGTGGACGACCGTCATCTTGGTGGTGCCATGGGCGGTGACGGTGTACTCGTCGGTGAAGTCGCTCCCATTGCCAAACACGCTGTACTCTGTGTCCATGGCAGCAGCTAATGTGGTGGTGGTGGCCTAGGGTCGGTAGCGGTGGCTAGGACTGGGTGTGGCGGTGGAGTGATCTGTTGCGGTGGTATGCCCCGGCAGAGGCGGTGCCTACTGCAGCGTCGATGGTTCTTGCGGTGGCTACGGCAGCAGCGGAAGGAAGGAGTTGGGGATTTTGGCATAGTGATGTGCTGTGGAGACGAAAGGCGATGCTTAAATTGCATTTACCAATATTCCGGTCATACCCAAGTGGAAGCAAGTTTGACCGGGCGAGCACCGTTGGTTTCCAATCCTAGCGATTAAATTCGGCAACCGTCCCCGTAGGCGATGGGACATGTGTGCGACGTGGCTTTGGCGTGGTAAAGTCCGGTCACGTAGACCACCGTCCCGTTGCCGATCCGCAGCGGGTGCACGGTGCTGACACGACGTAATATGACAGGGCAGAAGGAAGTGTACAACTATTATTCCCAACAAGTTTAAGAAGTGTAAGCATAGACAGGGACCTAGCATCCCTGCACCCCGGGGCAGCCACCCAGCCGCTCAGGCCTGCCGTTTGTGCAAAGCTTGCAATTTCCTTTCTTTAATTTGGTGATTTTGTCTAGAATTTGCCAAATTGAAGCTCGTTTTCCCATGCTTCTATAAGTTTCTGTGTAGGCCACTTATGTAAGCATGCACGATCAAGCAACTTTGCAACACACGTGTCGGTGGAAAAGCATGAGGTTTCAACGCACGACATAGTTTAGGGATTTCTATTTTCCCTAGAAAAAGTGGTTCCATATTTACTTTTTGGCTTTTGGAACTAGTTCCCTACACTATGGAGGTGGTTCCAAATTGAGCAAAAGAGGGAACTGGAGCAAGAGGGTGCTCCGATGCCAAATGTGGTTCCAAATTGATTAGCCAACCTGTGTGTGACATGTGTCCTCTGCTCTCATATCTTGAGACAAAAAATAGGGCTATTCTTGTCAGCAGTGGGACCGCATGGTGCAGGAATTTAGAATAGCGACATTGTGGAGCTCTAGCCAAATTACATGGTAAAGCCAAATTCAGCTTTTTGTCAAATTTTGCTACAGCAACATTTAGTTTTTCCTCATGATGACCCACAAGTATAGGGGGGTGTATCGCAGTATTTTCGATAAGTAAGAGTGTCGAACCCAACGAGGAGCATAAGGTGCTGGCTAGTGGTATGGATCAGGAATTCTCTGCAAATACTTAGCAAACGGATTTTTAGGGGTTTTCGATAAAGCAAGTAAACAAAGTACGAGTAAATAAAAGATAGTAGGAATAAATGCAGCAAGTGGCCCAATCCTTTATGTAGAAAAGGACAAGTCAGTTGTATTACTTAAGATGACCAAACGTTCTCGAGGACACATGGGAAGACAGTCAAGTGCTTTCGCTTCATATAGTTGATTAATCTTCTTTAGCTTGCTAAGTGTTGTGTGGGTGAACCTGTGCTAATGTACCGCCCCATCCAAGACTAATACATACTTGTGATTATACCCCTTGCAAACATCTGTAAGTACAAGAAAGTAATTAAGGTAGAAACCTAACCACAACTTTAAACTCTAAGACCCTTACGTCCCTTGTGCAATGGTTTCCTAACGGGGGTTCAGGTTTCTGTCACTCTGGCAACCCCTACGATTAGTAGCCAAATACACAATACATTCCCCTAGGCCCATATAGGTGAAGTGTCATGTAGTCGACGTTCACATGACACCACTAGAAGAAGTACACCACAACTTAAATAACAATCTATTGAATCTTTCTCAACACAACTCCACTACTAACAACAAGACTTCTCCCATGTACTCAAGAACAAAATGAACTACTCACAAGACATCATATGGATCATGATCAGATATGGAATAATGATGTATAACAATCTGAACATAAACAATAATTCAATGGTTCACTCAATAGCATCAACTACGAAGAGTAATCAACACCGGGAAAGTTTCCCCTATGAACTACTGCAAGATTCAACGCAATTGTTACAGCAATATGGAGATGGTGATGAGGGTGCTGATGGTGATGATGGTCGTGATGATGATGATGATCCCGACGAAGTCTAGCTTGATGGTGGTGTTGATGGCGACGATCTTCCCTCTCTGGGAAGGAATTCCCCCGGCAGAAATCTGTCTGATGGAGAGATCTTTCTCTCTCGGTGTGTTCCACCCCGCAGAGGCGGTGGAATTTTTCTATGGTCGCTCCCCGAGTCTTAGGGTTTCGGGAGGATGATATACGACAGAGGGGAGATGCTGGAGTGGGCCAGGGTGGCCACACCACCTCCTGGCGCGGCCTAGGGCTGCTCGCGCCAGGGGGTGGTGTGGACCCCCTGTGGCCCATCTCCACTCCGTCTTTGGGCATCCTTAGTCTTCTGGAAAAATAGGATTTTCCGTATATTTTCCCAGATTTTCTGATCTTCGCGAATTTTGCCTCCAAACAACACTTTTTCCATCAGAATCCTGACTGCAATGGTCCATGCTCCAAAAGTCATCAACCATGCAAAAACAGATGAAATAACATAAGTATCACCTCTCAATATGAAATATATCAATGAATAATAGTGAATTAAGACATAGAATAGTGTTGCAAAATGGACTTATCAACTCCCCCCAAGCTTAGACTTCGCTTGTCCTCAAGCGAAACTGAGCTCAATAAACATGGCCTCAGGTTTATGGAGTGAAGAGTTGATAAAAGAATATGGACAAGAAGCATCACATTCATCAAATACATAGATCATAATAGAGGACAACTCACTATTATATAACTCAACTTGTTATGAGTAAAGGAAACACAATAAAGATACATAAAGTGAATCATAATTGGTAATGGCAAACTTAGCTCTTGGTCGAAGAATAGTTGATAATCTGCTGGAGTTCACAAATAACTGGTTTTCAATGATAGCTTTCAAAGTAGTAAACATCAAGATAAGAGCAATGTGCAAAACAAGGAACATAAGAAACACGAGTGAATAAATCATCATATGAATGAATGAAACACAACAACTCAAAATACTTACTCAGATAGAAGGGAATAGGTTTACTGACTCAACTACAAAGTAAAAGAAAGGCCCTTCATAGAGGGAAGCAGGGATTGCAAGTCTCATAAAGAGCTCCCAAAAATTATGATACTTACTAGCTTTCAGCTCTCATTGCCCCTATCATATGCATCTTTAGGTGATTAAGGTTAAAGTGATCAAATATGAGGATATGCATTGACAAGTTGTAAGTTGAGAATCTCATGTCCCTTGAATACGAGGGCCCCTCCTGATGCTACTCAAGTTTAGTCACCGGTAAGTTCTTGTCATCGTAATCATATGTATATCATAGAGAACCGCCAACGGGGTACCCCTTGCCCGATGATACGGAAGAATCCCCGTATCAAAATGACAAGGTAACTAGACAACAAGCATCTCAGCAATCTTCTTATTTACCATGGGAATATGGTGCTTTTTTATCTCTTTCCTCTTTTCATAATTGTTTTTCTTTTTCTCTTTTTCCTCAATATCGGACACTTTTTTATAAGAAGAATGTTTCATAGATACTCGTTATGGTTATGTTGCAGGTTTCCACCATGTCAGCATGGATTAGACCAGTGACCCAGGCGTTTCTCTAACACATATGCATAACTCCATGGACTTACAACCTCCCCTTTCATTTCACACTGACGACATCCATAGACAAAAGAACATGATATCAACTTGGTACAAAGTACTAGTGCAATATTGAAAGCGTTCCCCATGACAGCATGGTTCTGCTAATTCACAACTTACAAAGCACAAGCATATACGCAACATAGGTGAGCACAATGGTTCAAGTTTATTAAGTGCAACAAAGTAAAGTGTGCCATCAAGTTCGTGAGAGCTTTAATCACTAATTTTCACATAACAAGTATAATTTGGGAGGTAGATAAAACAGGAATTTACTTGGAATAGCAATAATGCTACTAGGTAGGTATGGTGGACACAAATGGCAAAGGTTTTGGTTTTAAGGAGGTGGATGCACGAGAAGAATACCCTCTCAGTACAGGTTTTTTGCTAGCAAGGCTGGGTAGCAAGTATGAGAGTTGAAGGAAACAAACAAACATACAAGTGATAAAGACAAACATGCAATCTTCCTTGGAAGCACAAAAGATCTTAACTAGATAATACTAGACTTATGAGCAAATCAAGAAAGAAATATGATGAAATTATTTTTCTTTAAAGGTACTTTTATCTTTTCTTTCAACTCTCGAAAATAGTGTTGCTACTAACCGAGCCAGGTTTGCCAAAACCAACTAAATTAACTCAATGATCCCAAAGTGATACCAATACTAACAACAAGATCAATCATATAACCATGAATTGAAAACTAATATAAGATATGCAACAGAGTAAATGATAGAACTTCTCATTAATATTCCATAACGGCAACTCACACCAAGGGATACATATCTAACGAGAGAGGGGACACTTCCATAATGCAAACCATCCTACATAATAACTCCTCTATTCAGGATATGACTCTACTAATAAGGCAAAAAGATAGAAGATAGTGATGTGATACCACGGCACTCCCCCAAGCTTGGAACAAACCAAGGGGATGCCAAACCTGATGACGAATTACTCCTTAGGTGGTGGTGGTATCCTCTCGATGAGCTCTCTGATCAATTTCCCCAAGTCCTCAATCTCGAAGGTGAGAGTACGAATCAACTCCGAGTTGTGTTCAATGCGGCTCATGATCATATCGGGTTGAGAATTCCAACTCTTGCTATTCTTTCCCCACTCTTTCTCCTTGAAGTCTTCTTTTCTTGCATGGCTAGAACGAGGCAAATCCCAATTGGAGGGTAATTTCCCCTTGGGCATATTCTGGTATTGATGCTCATGGATAAGAGTATGAAAGGCTTCTTGGTGCGTGGAGGAAGTGACCAGGGATCTGAACGGTGATGAGGAGGCTTCCCTCCAATTGACATAGTCCTGGCAGGGTTTACCACCACTCCAATGCTTGCAATGGTAGTGTCGGTGTGCTTTGCCTCCTCTTCACCTTCGCTCTTGATCTCCTTCTCCTGCCCAGGGTCTTGGAGGTCTTCCTCCATAGGCTCCTTTCCTTTATCCTTGGCGGACACCATTGTGCTTCTAAACTTTCAAAGAGTATGTCCTGGCAGAAACAGATCGAAACAAAAACACGACGAAAACGCGATATACGAACCTCGGAAGATCCGGGGGGTTATATATTACGAAGTTTCATGTCAAAAGGAAGGTACTGGGAGAAAACGAGTCGGAGGCGGAGTCCGGGGTGGACTCACCACCTGGTGGCGCGACCAGGGGAGGGCCCGCGCCACAGGGTGGTGTGAGCCACCCTGGCTCCGTTTACGTCCCTTTTTCGCTTCGTAGCTTTCCTTATTGACTAAAAACTGCAAAAATATAGTTGGATAGTATTTTCGCGGAACTTTTCTTACCAGAACTGTTACCTATTTGAAAACGGACTCTACAGGTCTCTGAATTTGGTATCTAGTAGATTCACTTGAATATCATCGATATCTTCATCTTTATACACTTATTACTTGAGTCATAAAACCCTTCTCTTCCTTATTACACCATTGTCTCCACTTCCTGGAAATTTCTTTCACACAAAACTTCACACAGTTCTCATTAGCAACATTAGTATAAGTGAAGTGATAAAACCTTTTTAGTCCAACTTCAACCGAAAACCATCAAAACATAAGATACTGTAGCAACTCCTTCCGAAAACCCAAAAAGAATTCAAAAACAAAATCGAATAAAGAAGCAAATGCCAGAGTGGCAAAATCTGTCAAAACAGACCAGCAGGTAAAAATCAATTTTTTCGAAAATCTTCTGTTGCTCAAATCAAAAAGTGAAAAACTAAATAAAGTTAAATAACAACCTGGGGCAGAAGCACAAAAAATTACTGCTCAATCCGACATACAGAGATCTCTCACGAATTTTTACGGTGAAGCACAAAAATCTGTTTTGGGACAGCAACTTCCCCAAATCTTACTTCTCTCTCATTAGAGGTTGATCTTGACACAAAAACCAAACAAAACGGATAAGGAGCGTTTATTACCAAAGTAATAACTTCCAAGACTCAAAGAAACAAAAACAAACTGAAAGAAAAAACAAATTGGGTTGTCTCCCAAAAAGCTCTTTCTTTATAGCCATTAAGATGGGCATGATAATTTTGAAGATGCTCACATAGGAATATGAACTGAAGTGAAAGAGAGCATTAAGAAGCAAAAATACACACATTTATTTCTAACCCAGTTCCGATGCAAGGGGATTTTGTAAACAAACAAGTTGTTGAAACCAAAGGCAACTTGCATAAGAAGGCAAAAGAAGTGCAACATAAAAACTTTCGGCATAAAACAAGGAAACTTGATATTATTGAGATGCATAAGAACACTTTTTCCTCTCTCATAGTAACTTTCAGTATCATGCATAAACTTAACAATATAGCTATCACAAGGACCATCATAGCAATGATCACTTATTCTAACAGAAAACACAAGAATACTAGCTCTCATAACACTACTATGTGAAACGATATTAGAGGTATCCTTACAAAGGATAGTGTGTCCCTCTTCTTCATATTTAGTGACAAAGTATTTCATATTTTCTATAATAGGTTCATCAACCATTTGTTTATCAGGTTCAATAGCTTTACTTGTACTTTCATTAACCATACTAGCTATCATAGAATGTTCCTTTATCTTGACTGGGAAAGGCATTTTCTCAATGTAAGGTTCAGGTAAAACATGATTGGCAGTATAAATTTCACATCTTTATAAGGTTCATGATACTTATTCCACTTATTTTTAGGCACTTCAATGTAGGAAGCAAAATCCTTAGAATAAGAAGCAATAGCTTGAGAGTCTAGACCATAAGCATTTTTAATATTTTGAAAGTCATCAGTTCCCATAAAAGATTCAATGCATTCATAATCATAATTTATACCTGACTTTCTACCTTTTTCATTCTCCCAAGCTTCAGAATTGTCTTGAATACGGTCCAGAAGATCCCATTTAGCTTCTTCTTCCAGGCGAGTGAATGATCCAGCACAAGAAGCATCCAATAAATCCTTGTCATGTAGAGGGAGCCTTGCATAAAAGTTATTGATAATAATATTGTTGGGGAGCTCATGAATGGGACATTTGAGCATTAGTAACTTCAATCTCCCCCAAGCTTGAGTTGTACTCTCTCCATCAAGAGGCCAAAAGTTGTATATTTGATTCTGATCTTTATGAATCTCACTAGGAGGATAAAACTTTGAGTAAAAGAGAGGCACTATTTCCTCCCATTCCAGAACTTGACCATTCTTTAGCAGCTTATACCATTCCTCAGCTCTTCCTTTCAGTGATAATGAGAATAACTTCTTCTTAACTTGATCTATAGTAATACCTGTACACTTGAACAACCCGCATAATTCGTGTATAAAGAGCAAATGATCACCGGGATGGACAGTTCCATCCCCAACATAGTAGTTATCCATAACACGATCAATAATTCTTGTAGGTATTTTGAAAACATCATTCTCAGCAGGTGGTGGCTTATCTACCACCTTAGCAGTGGTAGTAGCATTACCAAATAAGAAACTCAGCGAATTATCCATAACGAAAATAAAGCAACTAGCAGAAGTAAACAATACTCACTGTAGAAGTTTCCTTTACCAGTTCCACTCTCCAATAGCGCTTCTGTCCCCGGCAACGGCGCCAGAAAATAGTGTTGATGACCCACAAGTATAGGGGGTGTATCGCAGTATTTTCGATAAGTAAGAGTGTCGAACCCAACATGGAGCAGAAGGTGCTGGCTAGTGGTATGGATCAGGAATTCTCTGCAAATACTTAGCAAACAGATTTTTAGGGGTTTTCGATAAAGCAAGTAAACAAAGTACGAGTAAATAAAAGACAGTAGGAATAAATGCAGCAAGTGGCCCAATCCTTTATGCAGCAAAGGACAAGCCGGTTGTATTACTTAAGATGACCAAATGTTCTCGAGGACACATGGGAAGACAGTCAAGTGCTTTCGCTTCATAGAGTTGATTAATCTTCTTTAGCTTGCTAAGTGTTGTGTGGGTGAACTTGTGCTAATGTACAGCCCCATCCAAGACTAATACATACTTGTGATTATACCCCTTGCAAACATCCGTAAGTACAAGAAAGTAATTAAGGTAGAAACCTAACCACGGCTTTAAACTCTAAGACCCTTATGTCCCTTGTGCAATGGTTTCCTAACGGGGGTTCAGGTTTCTGTCACTCCGGCAACCCCTACGATTAGTAGCCAAATACACAATGCATTCCCCTAGGCCCATATAGGTGAAGTGTCATGTAGTCGACATTCACATGACACCACTAGAAGAAGTACACCACAACTTAAATAACAATCTATTGAATCTTTCTCAACACAACTCCACTACTAACAACAAGACATCTCCCATGTCCTCAAGAACAAAACGAACTACTCACAAGACATCATATGGATCATGATCAGAGATGGAATAATGATGTATAACAATCTGAACATAAACAATAATTCAATGGTTCACTCAATAGCATCAACTACAAAGAGTAATCAACACTAGAAAAGTTTCCCCTATGAACTAATGCAAGATTCAACGCAATTGTTACAGCAAAATGAAGATGGTGATGAGGGTGCTGATGGTGATTATGGTGGTGATGATGATGATGATCCTGACAGATTCCAGCTTGATGGTGGTGTTGATGGCGAGGATCTTCCCTCTCCGGGAAGGAATTCCCCCGGCAGAAATCTGTCTGCTGGAGAGATCTTTCTCTGTTGGTGTTTTCCGCCCCACAGAGGCGGAGGAATTTTTCTATGGTCGCTCCCCGAGTCTTAGGGTTTCGGGAGGATGATATACACCAGAGGGGAGAGGATGGAGTGGGCCAGGGTGGCCACACCACCTCCTGGCGCGGCCTAGGGCTACCCGCGGTAGGGGGTGGTGTGGGCCCCCTGTGGCCCATCTCCACTCCGTCTTCTGGCATCCTTAGTCTTCTGGAAAAATAGGATTTTCCATATATTTTCCTGGATTTTATGATCTTCGCGAATTTTGCCTCCAAACAGCACTTTTTCCATCAAAATCCTGACTGCAGCGGTCCATGCTCCAAAAGTCATCAACCATGCAAAAACAGATGAAATAACATAAGTATCACCTCTCAATATGGAATATATCAATGAATAATAGTGAATTAAGACATCGAATAGTGATGCAAAATGGACGTATCACCTCACTTTTGCCCTTCCTCCATTCTGAAGCCCTCACATGCGCTCAGAGGCGGGTGTCGTCTGGTTAAAGGCTTGACCGTTATGTGTGCCCTGACACCTAAATTGGTAGTCTTTTTTTGTTGTTTGGCCTTTTTAAGCGCGCTTTTCCCCTCTCTCGCTAACAGTTGTGTTTTTTTGCCCAAAAAGGTAGCGAATCTAGAGCAGCTTCTCTCTTCATTCATTGTTCCTTTTGCCCTCGTTTTCCCCCAATTTGGTAGCAAATCTAGAGCAACAAAACTAACTGGCACCATAAATAAATTCAGTAAATAGGGCAGATGTAGATAAAGCAACTAATATAGGTTATATAGTACGATACTTAACGAGGTTCGACAATTAGGCTGCTCAGCAGCAGCAACTGACAAGTTCAACGCAGACAAGACAAAAGAAGCTGCTTTACAGCAGCAGCAGTAGATCAATGGCCCCTCATGGCCTCTGCCAGGAGGGCCTCTGCCTCCTCCCTCTAGTGCCTCCTCCACTTCTTACTGCCTAGTCCCTTGACCTTGGACGCCTTGGATTTGACCGAGGGCATGCGACCCTCCTCGATAGCCACCTTCTGGAGGTTGTGGAAGTGAAGACCGAGCGCCTGGTGCTTGGCAATGAAACTGTGGACATTCACGGACTCGTCGCAGGTCCTCACGTCCTCGGCATGCTTCACGAGGGAGTTGAAGTCTGTGGCGTGGAGCCTCCTGGTGGGGCAGAAGGGGCACATGTACACGTCACCGGCGAAGAAGTTTTTGTACTGGCCAGACTTTAGCCTCCTCAGTACATGACGAGTCTTGGTGTCCTTGGACTCGTCGTCGCTGCGGACGTCACTGCTATCCTCCTGTTGGAAAAAACAGTAGAGTGCAATAAGGACATGATTGAGATACTTTGATTATCGGGATTTATTATTTGCATAAATAAACCGATTGAGATCTCCCGATTATTCCCCAAATCTCAAACCAAATCGAATACTGATCCCAACTACGAACATGGGGATTCATCGAAATTCGAGATCTAACACAAGAGGATTAGCTACTGTAAAAATATGAATAGTCGAGCCCTGATAACATACGATCTAGCATCCAGGCTAGGGAACGGGGGAAGAACAAGGGAAGGGGAGAAAACCCTAGTTACCTCCGACCATGGGTCAGCGATGCTGGTGTCATAGGGGTTCTCCGGCCTTATGTAGACAACCTCCTCGTAGGGGTCCTAGCCGAGTAGGATCTGTCTGAGACCGGTGGGGGCCTCCTCGCCGGCGACTATGGCGGATGCGGGGACGGGGGCATTTACAGGGACGGGGGCTCCTCGCCGACGGACTTGGAGGCACCGATGGCCACACGTTGTTCTTCTGCATCGCCGGGGTGGTTGGGGTTTTCTTGGGGGTTTGCAGAAGGTGATGGGACAGTGGAGACGGTTGGGTGAGCGAGTGCGTGATGAGTGTGAGTGGGGAGGCCTCTATTAAAAGAGAAGGGAAGCGACGTTTCGTTGCACTACCGTGCACCATGTACGCTACTGCACCGTGCATGGCCACGCGTGTCCGCTAACGCCCCTTGCACCTTACACGCGTACCGTGAGTCACGTTTTTTCCCTCATGTCTAACTCTAGTGATTCAGTTGTACCCAGTTTTGCCCTCGAGCGTAACACTGGCAGTTTGGTTCCATTTTTTAAATCAATTTCTATTTTCTATTTGAATCCCTTTGTCAGTTTTGCCCTTGGTTCTTAAGTTCTACGCTCTGATTGGTCGAGACAGTTGTCACACGGATTGTGCCCACCAACCATTGATCCTCTGTGATATAGCGGATAACCCTTATATCTATCTAGGGGCACCCCTCTATCCATGCAAAATAACGAGTATTCCACCGGAACTTTAACTCCATAAACAGATGAACTTGAATATAATTTGAAGGGAATGTGTTCTAAGGTGTATAATTTGTGCATTACATTCCACTCTATGAACATGATAATCTCTCAAGATTTTCTTAGCACAATATTATCACATATTAAGTACGATTTCAAAGAGTTGGAATGTGTATGATTTTTGTATACGCAAGTTTATGCATTACATTCCACTCCATGGAAATGATAAATGATCGGGATTTTATTAGCACAACATTATCATGACGCGGCCCCACTTGTCAGCATGTAACGGCAAGGCTGACGGATGACGAGTTTTAGACCATGTGAGAGTTTTTGACAAGGAGATGAGCAAAAGTGAGGAAAAACTAAGCGGCTAGGGAAAACTGATTACAACTAACGAACCGAGGGTACGAAAATAGAAATCTCCATAGTTTAAGGGTCTAGAAACGGTAAGAGAATTAAATATTATTAGTGGCCGGGCCAGCACAGTGACGGGTTGGTCGGCTAGAAGATGTTGATTCCTAAGTAAGGGGACACTAGGCTGGTCTTGACATACTCCCTCAGGAATTTGCCATAACCAGCGTGCTTAGCCTTGGTCGCCGACTTGTGTTTAATACCTGGGCTTTTACCGATGCCAACCGCATGCGGAATCAAGCTGGCAATCCTCAGGTTGACTCCTTTCTTATAGAAAGGGCACCTGAGCTCCACAAGTCGAGTGCGGAAAGGGATTATCCCGCTCTTGAGCTTCTTCATGACATGGCGGCTCTTGTTGTCCATGTTCTCCTTGTCAGAGTCCATCTCACTTGAATCTACCTGTAATGTATGAAATTCAAACCGAAATGAGCAAAATAATAAATATATATTCCTTCCACCACTCCGAGTTACTTTCGATACAATAACATATCTATACAGGTTCAGCAGTTCATTACAGCTGTCTCCCCAGCTCGCTCTTAAATTAATATGGTTTGTGTTCTTGATAACTTATTAATAAATAAATAATGTGGATTCATTCAAAACAGACTAGATCTCTCCATGTATCGGCTCGTACGGTGCATCTAATCATTAGGACTAGATTTTTTATTAAGCCAGGATAGATTAAGCTCGAGCAGAAAATATGAAAAGTGTAGAAATATATGTACCTCTGGGTACACGAGTGGAGCGTTTTCGTCGAACTCCACGTCCTCCTCGGGGCCTCCGAAGTCATCAACACCGGCGAGCACATGGTCCCCCAAGGGGTTGAACTGCACGTCCTCCTCGCCTTGTGTTGTGTGATGCTCCTACAGATCTGCCGCGTGAAGCACCACCCCGGCAGCAATGCCCACACACTCACCCCCACGCACTGGTTTCATGGAGAAGGTTTGTGCCTATACGTTGAAGATTGTGGGGTTTTTCTAGATAGGGAATAGAGAGGAGTGTATGAGTGCGAATGGAGGACCCGATAGCCTGGGTTTTAAATGTGGGGACGTTTGGGCCTCCTCGAGGGCCCCGGTAGGCAGCTCTTCTGGCTGCGGCTGCCACGTGGAAGGTTCGTGTGGTGGGGGGCTGTCGAAAGTGAGAGTGCAGGCGCGCTGCATAGTAAAAATGGTATAGCCCGTGGGCCGTGGATGACCAGTTGCCGTGTAGTAGACTTTTAGCCTTTGCAGACTAGATTAAACGTGACATGACCACTCGACAACTTTTTCCATGGATGGCATCATGTTCCTTCTTGTAGAAGTCTCGCTTAGGGAAATGTCCGTGTTGTCTCACGTTGTACTGTGAAGGGAAAGACGTGTGCAATGAGCCTCGTTGGATCACACAGGATCAACGGTTGGTGCGCACGATCCGTGTCACAACTGTGACAACCAATCAGGGCGTATCAGACAGAATGGGCACATGTTTGGGCTTCTAAGAAAGAAAGAGAGGGGGCAAAACTGAGTAGTGTTCAAAAACCAAGGGTAGAGCTGAGTAGTATAAAAATGGAAGGTGCGTGTCTTTTACAATGAAATACATCATGGCATACATCAAATTATGCCAAGATAGATCCACTAGAGTTCATTGGATGTGTGTTCTTCTCATAAACCACATATGGATACACCAGAGTCATTTCATGTGTGTTATTGTCACAAACCACATATGTATCCACTAGAGTCATTTCACGTGTGTTCTTTCTACAAACCACACATGGATCCACCAATGTCATTGCATGTGTGTTCTTGTCCTAAACCACATATGGATCCACCAGAGTCATTGCATGTGTGTTCTTGTAATGACAAACCACATATGGAGATCCACCAGTGTCATTGCATGTGTGTTCTTTCCACAAACCACATATGGATCAACCAATGTCATTGCATTTGTGTTCTTTCCACAAACCACATATGGATCCACTAGACTCATTGCATGTGTGTTCTTGTAATGACAAACCACATATGGATCAACCAGAGTCATTGCATGTGTTTTCTTGTAATGACAAACCACATATGGATCCTCCAAAGTCATTGCATGTGTGTTCTTCTAATGACAAACCACATATGGATCCACAGTGTCATTGCATGAGTGTTCTTGTAATGACAAACCACATATGGATCAACCAATGTCATTGCATGTGTGTTCTTTTCATGAACCACATACGGATCAACAAGAGTCATTGCATGTTTGTTCTTTTCGCATACCACATATGGATCCACTAGAGTCATTGCATGTGTGTTCTTTTCATAAACCACATGGATCCCCCAGTGTCATTGCATGGAGAATATCATTTTGTGGCCCGAAAGTTGGGTCGCCTAGGCAACACGGTACCCAAGTTCCCTGAAATCAGCCGCAATGACTACAGTTGGTATGCCAAATACTCAGAGGGTCTTTTTGGGCACGAATTCAACTTTATGTTTCAATACAAAAAATCAGGCTAACAGCCGTCAAGTTGGGCCCCCCTGTCAGTTCTTGTCGTTATGTTGCTCCTGTCTCTCCCGTCGCTTAGGTGTCAATTAGGCTTGCAGCGTTGGTGCCTGCATCCATTACGCATCTTCTTCTTCCCCGGAGCGGCAATCTGTGGGGCGTCACAGCCATGGCGCGGAGCTGGGACGTGGACAAACCTGCTTGGCCCAGCTCTCCTCCCTGTAGGCTTGCAGCATTGGCGCCTGCATCCATTATGCGTCTTCTTCCCAGAGCGGCAACCTGTGGTCGTGGCCATGGCGCAGAGCTGGGATGTGACGAAGCTGCTCGGCCCTGCTCTCCTCCCCATCCCGAGTCGGAGCTCGCCCTCACCATGGACACACCCATGGCACGGTGCAGGGACGAGAATTGTTTCCCGGTGAGATCTATCACTGTGTCGACCATGCTCGGTTCTGTTTTCCTCCTCTAGAATCCGAGCTTGCCATCGTCGTGGTTGCACCCGCACCAATTCTGCCACCTCTGCCGAGATCTCTGTGGTAGCTCAAATTCTGCCATGTTTGGCCTGTAAGGGTTCTACTATGTATGCATGAAAGACAAAATTATGAAAGACAAAATATAAATGATTTCTCTCAATTTATCACATAGAAAAATGCACGGCTAATTCCGTATTCTCGCAGGAACTGGCCCCACTTGTTGAACCGGCGGCACTGCCATGATCTCCACGTAACCACGATGAGTTCTCGAACCGAAAGTTGAAGTTACCACGTTTCTTCAGCAGTCATTCCTCTACAGTTTTTCCTGGGCGCTTCTTCTTCCTCTGTTCTGGAATCGTCGGTTCATCTTCTTCTTCCTCTCGCAGGCAGTTCCTTGCAGGCATTTCCTTTCACCCATTTCCTTGCAGGCATGGACGATGGGAAACGCACAATAGAGACCCACTTGGTCCCTGCCCATGGCACCATGACTTTGACAGTGGTGTACACAAATGATGAAGCGACTGTGAAGACAACTCTCGCCAAGTTTGAGAAATTGCTTAAGAAAGAGAAGCACAAGTTTGTGGGGCTAGACTTGGAGTACACCCGTCCAAATAAGCGAACAAATCCTCCACAAAATATCGTTGTCGTGCAAACCGCCATACATGAGGAGGTCCTCATTTACCACTTCTGCAGGTATGTGAAATTTAAATTTGAGATCACCACTTCTGCATCCCTTGTTCCCTTACATCCCTAGAACCATCTAAGTGCAGGAGTAAACCAACTGAGATGCATTGTGTTGGGGGGATACCCCCGGGTAGGGTCACGCCGGGGTATAAAGGCCTAGTTAGTCGAGGTACGGCAAGGTCAAGGCATGTGCTAGCCGAGTCACCTCAAGGAAGGTCGGATCACGGAGTAACCCAGACCAGGGATGTCCACCTTACTTGGTCTCAACCGACTTAAGCCGTATGTTGGTAAAATGTATCTAACTTGTATGCAGGAACAGGTGTGGCCGGATCAACTATGTAGGATCCAGGTTATATCAAGCTTGTAAGGGAAGGAAGGTATCTCGCTGGACAAAAGTAACAACTGTACGCAGAGCGTGAACGAAGCAGACAGAGGCCGGACCACCAAGGTGTGGCCGACAAAGGTGACGAAGCCAATGTCGGCTGACGCAGGCGCCGCAGAGGCTCACGTACCCTTTGCATGGATGACGCGGGGGAAAAGTGACCCAGTCGGCTTACTATTTTGGGAGGAGGCATATTCCCTGGAATATGCCTCCACGTATGCCCTAAGTGGAGACCTAGCCACCCCTATATAAGGAGGGCTAGGGCTTCTGTAGAGGGGGTTGATTTCTGAGAGATTGATCTGAGGGCTAGCGAGTGGGGAGAGTAAGAGAGTTCCTCCTTCCTCCTCTCTCCGATACAGCTCAAGGAGCACTTGTAATCTATGAAGGTGAATCAAATACAAAGCTTCCGTGTGTGGAATCACCACACTATCCCTCCCTGGATTCCCCTAGTGCATTTAGTCCCCACCTTTAGCCTATCCATGGCATCTGCCGTGACACCACCACGACAGTTGGCGCCCACCGTGGGGCTAGCGGCGCTAGCAGGGGTGAAGATCCGGATGGGAAACCTCATCGGCACCGGCGAATGCATCGTCTCCTGGCTCGTTCAATGCTTTGGAGCGCTGGATTTCGTCAGCGACAACGCTGGCTGCTTCGGCACGTGTCCTCTTCCGCGCAATGGCCTCTTCGTCAAGCTCGGCGCGCACAAGGTCTCCGTTGCTGTCGATATGTCGTGCGTTCATCCGCGGCACGTCGTCGAAGGAGGCGAGCCATCCCTTAGCATGGTTCACGGGGCGCGTATCACTCTCTCCCGGACCGTGCAGAAGTGATGATGACTGCGCCAGCTGTAGGCACGAGCAAAGACCTGGCACCAGATCTGGAGGTAACACCTAAGGCACCGAGGAAAATTAGAGGTCCTCCACTAGAGAGGCCTGAGAATGTACTGCAGCAGGCGATGGATAGCTTGGCAAATCCAGTAGCAGTAGCAGTAGATCCGACTCAGGCACAGACCGAGCTAGAGGAAACTAGGCGAAAAATACTAGAGGGTGCGAAAAAGATAGCCGCGGCTCAGCAGCCGTTGAACATGACACTGCATGAGTATGCAAAGGCAAATAAAGTAGATGTTGTAAAAGTAAAGGGTTGAAATCTCATGAGTGAAATGAACAGAGAGGGTGATACTAGGATTGAGGAATCAGAGAACTATCTGTCCGTGGGGCTGCCAAAGTACAGTACCCCGGCAAAGAACCTCAGGGCAGTAGATGCAGCTGCATCCGAGTTAGAAGGTCTGACGGGTGAATCCCGCCAAAGACAACAAGATAGGGTTAACGAGTTGGTTCGGATCGCGAACATGGAGAATGAGGAATTTCTCAGGGCTAACCCGGAGAGAGCTGGGGCCTCCAAGATCGTTCATTCGACGGTGGGTAACCCGGATAAATCCGCTGGAGCCGCATCGTCTCCTCATGGTGGTCCTAGGAGAGAAGAGGTGGTAACCTCGGCCAGGAGGAATAAGCAGATAGTCCCATATGACCCGGCAAAGGCAGGGAAAGGAAAGGAAGTGTAGAGAGATGAGGATCGAAGGAGTGCGAGCCGAGGTAACCGCTATCAAGGAAATGCCGGTCAAAGGAATGATGTAAACGGCAATGCTGGACAGCGTAATGCGGAAGGTGGAGGTCAACCGCAGCAGCGGAATATGCCACGGCAAGAGCGTAGTGCCAGCCAAGGTATGCAACAAAGGGCAGCTCCACCGGAGCAAGATAGATACAATGATGGTAATTCGGAGATGGTGAATGCTGGCTATCCTAGACCGGACTATCATGTGATAGGATCAAGGTTGGGAAGCAGAGACTTGATGCCTGATGACGCCAGGTTAAAACTGGATCGGTTGTATAGGTCGGAGCAAATTGAGTGTGAAGGTCCTCCGGGTCCAGCATGTTTTGGGCCCCGGATCATGAAGGAACCTCCGGTACCTAACTTTCAGTTACCTAGAGGCACAAAGACATATGACGGCAGCACTAAGTTGGAGGATTGGTTGATTAACTATGCTACTGCTGTAAAAATTGCCATAGGCAACTTGAGGTGCACTGTGAGATATGTACCCCAGATGTTGGAGGGGCCAGCAAGGGTATGGCTAAACAACTTGCCACCCGGAAGTATTAACTGCTGGATTAATTTCGAGGAGATGTTCGTTAGCAATTTCTCAAGTACGTATCAGAGGCCCAACAAGCCACAAACCCTAGCAATGTGCAGGAAGAGACTGAATGAGACAGACCGAGAGTTCTTAACCCGTTGGTGCAATGTGCGAAACTCGTGTGAGGGCATGATTGAAACATAGGCCATAGCTTGGTTTGCGCAAGGATGCAGATATGCAAGCATGCTATGGCAAAGGTTGCAAAGAGATATGCCAACTACATTGGCAAAAACGATCCGGATTGCTGATTCATATGCTTTGGGTGATCCTACGCAACCTAAGCTCACCTCGAACGAGTCAGGCAAGGAGTACTACCAGAGAGATGGAGCCGGGTCATCCCGGAGGAATGATTATTGAGGTAAAAGAAGAGATGACAGACCGGATTACCGGTACAATTCGCAACAAGTTGCAGCTGTGAATCAAGATCAATCCGGAGCAGGAGGCAGTCAACGTCAGAAAACTGGAGGACAACAATGGACGCCAAGGAATGATGGGAAGAAAACTTGGACGCCAGAGCAGAAAAAGAAGTGGCAAGAGAAGAAGGACCGTCCGAGGTATACCTATGAATCAATGCTAGATCAGCCGTGTAAGTTTCACACGCCTAATCCAAGTAACCCAGCGGGACACACAACTAGGCAATGTGAGTGGATGCGGAAGATAGAGCAAAATGGTTCGGGGAATGCTCAGGCACCTCGGAATGATCAGCCTCGGCAGGAGTTACCCCGGCAGCAATTGCTCTCCGGAGCAAACATTGCAACAGCTAATGTTGCCTCTCCCTCCGCCGAGGTATGACAACAATGAGAGAAGGGATGCAGTGCATCAGGTAGAAACCAAAACCAGTAGGATCAGAGGTACCCCGAAAATGAGGGGAGGAATGAATACAGAGAGCACCATCAGAGTTACTGTGTGTTCGCTACGGAAGAGACAGACAGGAAGAGCTTGCAGCGCCGACATATGGAGGTGAATGCGGTAATGCCGGCAGTGACGATGTATATGCCTTGGTTGGATCAGGAGATTACCTGGAGCATCAAATATCATCCCAAGCTTATGCCTAGTCCGGGCTCATATGCACTAGTGTTGGACCCAATATTTATTGGGCCTAACATCAATGTAAGATTCTCCAAGGTACTGATTGACAATGGTAGCAGCATTAATATCATGTATGCGGATACGATGCGCAAATTGGGTATCTTGGAGAACATGCTCCAACCTACAAGGACAACTTTCCATGGCATTGTGCCAGGCATTTCTTGTGAGCCCATAGGCAAGGTCCGGGTTGACGTTTTGTTCGGCACAAGAGATAACTGCCGAACTGAGAATTCGGAGTTTGAGGTGGTGAACTTAGAAAGTGTGTATCACGCGTTACTCGGAAGACCGGCACTGAACAAGTTCATGGCAAGCTGCCACATCAGTTATCTGAAGATGAAGTTGCTTGGGCCAAATGGTGTGATCACTATAGCCGGAGATTTACGACGTTCCATTGAGTGTGCGTCAGCTGGGTCAAACCTAGCCGAGTCACTCATGATTGCGCAAGAAAAGAGAAAGATCCAAGAGGTGGCGGTATTGGCTCAGTCCGCGCAGCAGTGTATGCCGGCACTGAGTAACCCGCATGGTAGTGTCTCATTCCAAGCAACAAAAGATACCAAGAAGGTGCATGTTGATGATATGTTCCCTGAGCGTACCGTAACAATTGGAGCCGGGTTAAATGACAAATAGGAAAGCGAGCTCGTCAACTTCCTCCGTGAGAATCGGGATATTTTTGCTTGGTACACACATGACTTGCAAGGTGTTCTGAGGGAGTTGGCCGAGCACTCTTTGAATGTGAGACCCAGAGCAAATACAGTGAAGCAACCTCTCCGCCGCTTCGCCGAAGATAGGAGAAAAGTCATTGGAGATGAAATATCTCGGTTGTTGGCTGCAGGATTTATCATGGAAATGCTTTACCCGGATTGGCTGTCTAATCCGGTGCTGGTGGAGAAGAAGAAGGATGATCCGAACGTGGCAGTGGTTTGGCGTATGTGTATTGATTACACGAACCTGAATAAGGCGTGTCCGAAAGATCCATTCCCACTGCCAAGGATAAACCAAGTCATAGATTCTACTGCTGGGTGTGAGTTGTTGTCATTCATTGATGCATATTCTGGTTTCCACCAGATACCCCTAAACCCGAGCGATCAAATAAAGACTGCGTTTATCACCTTGTATGGGGCTTATTGCTATCGCACCATGCCTTTTGGTTTACGTAATGCAGGGGCAATGTACCAGAGATGTATGCAAAAATGTTTGCATGACCAGATTGGTCAAAATGTGCAGGTGTATGTAGATGATGTTGTCATAAAGACCAAGGAAAGCAAAACGCTCCTTGACGATATCAGGCAGACGTTCGCGAACCTGAGGAGCTTCCGGATGAAGCTTAACCCGGAAAAATGTACCTTCGGTGTCCTGGCTAGAAAACTACTAAGATTCCTCGTCTCCAGCCGGGGCATTGAGGTCAATACAACTAAAATCCAGGCCATTGACCGAATGGAATTGCCGAAGTGTCTTAACGATGTCCAGAAGTTCACTGGTTGCCTGGCATCGCTAAGTCGGTTTGTATGTCGGTTGGGAGAAAACGCACTGCCTCTCTATCAACTCATGAAAAAGTCGGATAAGTTCATTTGGACGCCGCAGGCCAATGAAGCCTTTGTCCAGTTAAAGAAAATGTTAGCCACTATGCCAGTATTAGCCTCTCCACTATCAAAGGAGCCAATGTTGCTCTATATAGCCGCAAACAACCGAGTGGTAAGTGCAGTAATTGTGGTAGAGCGCGACGAAGAGGGTAAGTCGGTGCAAAGGCCAGTGTATTACCTGAGCGAGGTGTTATGAGCCTCAAAGCAAAATTATCCGCACTATCAGAAAGTAGCGTACGGTGTGTACATGGCAGCTAAGAAGCTGAAACACTATTTCGAGGAACACCCAATCAAGGTAATATGTGAAGCTCCCATATCCGAGATAATAAGTAACAAGGATGCAAGTGGCAGGATTGCAAAATGGGAAATTGAACTAGCACCTTATGCGCCACAATATGACAGAAGAGAAGCAATTAAATCTCAAGCTGTGGCGGACTTTTTTGTGGATTGGGCCGAGGTGCAATACGAGCCACCATTGCCAGATCCAAACTACTGGAGAATGCACTTTGACGAGTCAAAACCGAAAACCGGGTTCGGTGCCGGAGTTGTGCTTACCTCGCCAAAGAAGGACCAGCTGAAATATGTGCTGCAGATCCACTTCACGGCATCAAACAATGTTGTAGAATACGAAGCACTTATACATGGGCTCAAAGTGGCAAAGGAGGTTGGTATACGTCGGATCCAATGCTTCGGTGACTCGGATCTCGTAGTCCAGCAGGCCTCCGGGCAATGGGATGCTTTGGATGCAAACATGGCATTATACAGATTTCATGTGCAGAAAATATCTGGTTACTTTGAGGGATGTGAATTTCACCATATACCTCGGGTGGAGAATGAGGCTGCCGACGTACTATCGAAGCTCGGTTCAACCCGACAAGCAATTCCACCAAGCGTAGCATTGGAGCACCTCAGGAAACCATCCATCAGGCCATCCCCGGAGTCCGACTCAATTTTTATCCCGGAATCAGAGGTTGTGCCCATGGACATTGATGAAGGAAGTGGTTCGCGAAACCCGGGGACTGCCTTGGCAAACCCGGGGACTGCCGCGACAAACCCGGGGACTGCACAACATGATCCGGTAGAAGTTATGCTAGTGGATCTGATGGAAATTGATGAGGAAATATTCCAAGTGAGAGCTATACCAGCTTGGGCATTGCCAATATTCCAATTCCCGAAAGATGGAACCTTACCCACTGAGGAGGTACTTTCTAGGCAAACTCAGAGGAGAGCGAAAGCATACACGATCATCAATTCCGAGTTATACAAAAGGAGTGTGACTAATGTCCTCAAGCGATGTGTTGACCCGGAGGAAGGACTTGAAATCCTCCGTGATATACATCAAGGGGAATGTGGGCATCACGCCTCATCCAGAGCTTTGGTAGCAAAAGCTTTCCGCCATGGGTTTTACTGGCCAAGTGCCTTAGAACAAGC
The DNA here is from genome assembly GCA_910589775.1 of Avena eriantha. Classification (NCBI taxonomy): domain Eukaryota; kingdom Viridiplantae; phylum Streptophyta; class Magnoliopsida; order Poales; family Poaceae; genus Avena; species Avena eriantha. The sequence goes on along the minus strand of OU342744.1, from coordinate 279,428,945 downwards.
GGAGGATCTGGTGAGAAAATGCAATGGCTGTCAGAGATATGTGACAAAAACACATATGCCAATGTCGGAGCTCAAGACCATACCAATTACATAGCCATTTGATGTATGGTGCTTGGATATGGTTGGCCCGTTTAAACCAGCAAAGGGAAATATGACTCACATTTTGGTCATGGTGGACAAGTTTACAAAGTGGATTGAAGTGAAGCCAATAAGAAAATGTGATGGAGCTACGGCCGTAACATTTCTCAAAGACATCATCTTGAGATACAGTTATCCTCACCGTATCATAACAGATAATGGCACAAACTTTGCTGAAGTAGCATTTACGCGTTTCTGTCGAGATAAGAAGATCTGGCTAGACGTTGCGTCGGTAGTCCACCCCACATCGAACGGACAAGTGGAAAGATCCAACGGATTAGTATTATCCGGGATAAAACCCTAGCTCATTGAGCCGCTGCAAAGATCAGCGGGGTACTGGATAGAAGAACTACCAGCGATACTGTGGAGTTTAAGAACAACTCTGAATCGATCAACATGCAATACGCCATTCTTTCTGGTATATGGGGCAGAAGCTGTATTACCAGCCGACATAGAGCATGATTCGCCTAGGGTCACCCAATACACAGAAGCCAAAGTGCAAGAAGCCCGACAAAATGATGTTGATCTGCTGGAAGAAGCGAGAGAATTGGCATTGTCCAGATCCGCCATATATCAGCAAAATCTCCGACGCTATCATAGCCGGAAAATAAGCCCCCGGTTTTCCGGGAAGGGGATCTGGTACTCCGGTTGGTACAACGTACTGCTGGCATGCACAAGTTATCCCCCCCCCCATGGGAAGGGCCATTCATTGTGAGAAAAGCATTGCACAATGATTCTTATTATCTTATCGATGCAAAGCCACAGGAAAAGAACAAGGCAGACAAGTCCTGCGAGGAATCTAAGCGTCCATGGAATGTAGCACTACTTCGTCCTTTCTACACTTAGCAGAGAAGTGTATGTATTTGAGTTCCTCATATGTCGGTATGTATGCCGGTAATGAGCCTATCAATGAAATCTTGGCACCTCGAGCAGTAACTCGGGGACTACCTTAGTAATTTTAGTTGTCTTCTGCGTTTATTATTTTTACGTCGGCTGGCGTAAGTCGCTTCTGCTTAGGTCGGATTAGTAATGTGTGAGCACCAAGAACCTAACTCTTCGACTTGCTGCTGTCCAACAAGATTTGGCTTCATGGCAAGCAAGAGAACAAGTTTGGAATTGCGTAGCACATGACGACTAAGGGAAAAAACTTAATCGAGCCGACGTTTGTTTTTCGAACTAACCATATGTGTACTTTAAATTTATCATGCTGAATTATTTTGAGCTCATCCCAAAGTTTCCAAGTATTGTTAAGACAATTTTTGAAGCTCGGACTCGTAAGTCATAAAACCGAACCAAGGTAGACGCGAGCCGAACCAAAATATTGGAAGAACGAGAAAATGAAACTCGGGGACTACGCCCAAGTCAATCTAGCATAAAAACTTAGTAGCAAAATATTACTTGTGCACTTGATACAACTGCACCCGGCATACCGGGGATCTAATAAACTTTAAAGATTTTCGCTCAAGGACTAGCAGGAGGAGGAAGTTCGGCGTCATCTTCGCTATCTTCGACGTCCGAGGCATCGTCCTCTTCGTCTTCATCCGAACCATCTTCTGTGTTTTCAGCATTTTCGGCATCAGCGGCACCAAGGAAGCTCGGATCTCGTTCCATTCATGAATGGGGCATATTTGATGAGGCTATGGGCGCAAGCCTTGCGCCGAGCAATCCACTTCGGGTCGCTGGACCATTTGGATCCGGTGCGCATGCGCGTTAGGAGGTTGAGGTCGATCTTCTCATACCACATAAGCACGTAGGGGAGAACGGTCTCAGCTCCGGCACGGCCAGCGGATTCCCTCCAAAGGTCGAGCTGGGTCTCGCATTCCATCAATTTGTCAATGAGAACTTTGGTCCCCTCCAGAGTATCTTCCTTAGGCCAAAAGGCGTTGAAGATCTGAACTGCCACGTCAAGGATATCTTTGCCATAGTTCTTCACGATTTCTACGCGAGAAGACAAGCTGACCAACAGGTCCTCCAAGTCATAGGGAATTTCTTCAGCATCAGGAGCAATGGGAGTACCCCTCTCTCGGTGGAACTTAGCAACAGCGGTGCTCACAATGGCGTTGCCCTCTAGAAATTTGCCTGAAAACAAGACAGGAGAAACAAGTAAGGAAAAGACATGAGAAGCAACCCGAAGAAGTATGCCGAACGAAGGAAAATAACTTACAGGAAATATGGCTGTGGATCCGGGTTAACTCCTTGGTACAGTCATCGCGCCTTTTTGCGAAGCTGCACAAGTTCAGTGTTTTCCGACTCGAGTTTGACGTCGGCCTCCTGGAGAAGCTCTTGGTCCTTGGAAATCTGGAGGGTGAGGCGCTCCCGCTCTTCAGTATAGTCCTGGCCAGCTTTTTGAAGTTCGGCTTGGTGCTGCGCTTTTAGCTTCTTCATATCTGCCTTGAGCTTGGCAATCTCATCATCTTTGGCTCGGGGGAGGGCAAGCTCGTCGTCTTTCTTCTTAAGTTCAGCATGATGCTTCCCTGCTTGTTCGAGAAAATGCAGCATCATATCAAGCACGGGTACACTATCTTCAAGAGATGCTGAAATAGTTTGTTGACCCGGCAGAGCCGAGGTATGAATGTTTGCCGAGCCACGGGGAAAAAGAGATAGAAAGCATAGCAAAGTTGAGCAAAAATAACTTACCCTTGATCTGGTCCAAACTCTTCCTCATGAGGATATTCTCAGCCTCCACCCTAGCTGCGGAAACCGAATGATGGGTTAGCTCGGCAGAAAAAGACGAAGAAAAACGGGAAAATGCCAAGGAAGGAACTTACCCCTTTTCTCGTATTCAGCGAGAAGTGCATTATGCTTTGCGTGCAGCATCTTTTGAGTGTCCAGCAGACGCTAAAACTTAGCGCTCCGGCGGTTGGTGGTCACCTAAAAGGAGTACAAAAAGGTAGCTTAGTCTTGTGCATATTTGAAGTGTACAAAATCCGGGCCAAGTGGAACTTAACCCAGCTCTAGGTGTGTGCATATTTGAAGTGTACAAAATCTGGGCCAAGTGGAACTTAACCCGGCTCTAGGTGTGTGCATATTCGAAGTGTACAAAATCCGGGCCAAGTGGAACTTAACCCGGCTCTAGGTGTGTGCATATTCGAAGTGTACAAAATCCGGGCCAAGTGGAACTTAACCCGGCTCTAGGTGTGTGCATATTCGAAGTGTACAAAGATCTGGGCCAAGTGGAACTTAACCCGGCTCTAGGTGTGTGCATATTCGAAGTTATCAAGGAGCTACGTTAGTTTTCTAAGGAGCATCCGGCCGAGTAACAAGTTACTCCCCTGGAGGCTCGGGGACTAATGGTTATATCGCTAATATCTATAACATCTTAAGGAATAGATGAAGTAACGTACCTCCATCATTCGACCCGCAAGGTTAATGGCCTTGGCGGCAGTATTCATCTGCAAAGAAAACTCGGCGGGACCGAACTTCTCCGGGAGATCGTCGTTGTGGACGAACTCCGCCTTGTTCCAGTTGTTTACAAACTCGATCAAGGTCGGAGGGTATCGCTCGCTGCTGAGCATGTGCGGCGCCACTAAAACCTTGGCATGCGCCTCCCTCCTCTCAACCTGAGCAAGGGCTGGTGTGCAAAACAAGTTGTTGCGCATCAGCTGGCTCGGCAGGGGTGCCCTTCGGTGGCAGAGTCTTCTTCGGGAGCATGGACACGAGCGTGCGCTGTCCAGCCTCGATGGACGTTGCCCTAGTGGCGTCAGAGGTCTTTTTGCCCTTAGGCTGCTGCTGAGAAGTGGAAGTTGTTGCAGCAGATTTACCCTTGGGAGCAACCTTGGTGCTTTCTCGCCGAGACTGAGAAGACTCGGACGAGGCGGAGGGGCTTGGTGCTGCTACTGTTGCTTTTGCTGCTGGTGCCGGAGTTGGTGCTGATACTAGTGCTGATATTGGTGCTGGTTTCTTCTTCGGTGGAGGTACTGAGGGAACCTCGGTGGTAGCTGGTTGCGGCGGAGCCGAAGTAGTGGTGGCCATTGTCTCGGCAGAGCCGGTCCTCCCCCGCTCCAAGGTTGCCCTCTTCTTGACGAGGTGGGCTGGAACCCGGAGCAGCCGCTGAACCCTCCGGGATTGGGCTCAGCGGGCGTGAATCCTCGCCGCGAGGGGGGAGAAGGGTTGTGTCGAAGTGGGGTGGCAATGTCGGATCCACTTTGTGGGACCTCCACCGCGGCCCTGCCAAATCAAACATTGTTGAATCAGAAGCTGTAATAAAAGAAGGACAAATAAATAGTAAAGGGAGAAGAGGCTTACTCATCCGACGTCAAGGGCTCCTTGGGCTTCCGAGCCCTCCGAGCTGTGGCCTTGGTTGCAGGCTTGGTGGCAGTTTTGTCTCCGGACTTCTTTCGCCTTTTGGCAGGCTGAGAAGGTCCGGAGGAAGAGGTTGATGCGGCTCCCCTTTTCTTCTTCGGCGCAACCGGAACAGGATCACCCACGGCAAGGGGAGGATCTTCATGGATCTGCCCACCGGGGTTAGCTGATGCCGGAAAAGCCTAAGAAAGGGGGACAACGTCAAATGCTTCCATCACTTCAACATCCGAATCATCCTCATCGTCGGGCCAATCTCTAATAGAAGAGAGTTTACCGGTGGGTGCTTGGTCGCGTCCAACATCGGAAGGACATCTCATGATCAGGTTCTTCCACGTCCGAGGTTTCCCGGTTAGGCGCCCATTTGAGGGTAGGGTCGGTGCCATCCTCGATGGTTTTGCTGAAGAAACATCTAAGGAAAAGGACCGACATATGATTCAATTCGGAATAGAGTTTGGGGTGCGAGACTTACCGAAGGGAGGAGCCTATCCCAGCAAAAGTGTTCAATCCCCCACATCCACTCAGAGGAGAAGTCCCTGTGGGTGGTGAACATGGCCTTGACCCGGCGGTAGATCTCTGTATTTCTTAACTCGAAAGACGAGGTCCGGTAGGGGTCGCGGCCCCAGCTCATGTGGCACACTTTATGTGTGTGCTTCTGGAGGGGGGAGATCCGGTTGCGGACGAATGTGATCATGGCGTCCTCGTTGTGCAATCCGAGGTCCTTCAGCTCCTTGAACCTCTTGTTAACTTGGGTGGCCAACACTGTGGGCTTCTTGGGGATAACGTCCCACAACTCCAGGTTAGGAGGACCAGGAGTATAGGGGCGCAGCCGGATCAGATCTTCGGTGGTGCTGTTCCGGACATAGAAGAAGGTCCGGGCCCATCCCCTTGCATGAGTCCAGCCCAGTAACTCGGGGGAAGACGGACCAGCCTCCGGGGAGAAATTGACGCAACACCGAACTGCGTGAGTTGTTTGTCCTTCGGATCTAGTTCTACATTCGGAGTTACATTCCGGCGGAGGCCAAAGAACCGGATCCATAGCTCCTTTGTGGGCCATAATCCGGCATAGCCCTCGATGGTGGAGGTGAAGGCGGAGAGAGAGATCTGATGGCGTTGGCTGGAAGGTGATGCGGCTGGAGCTCGTATGTGTTCAACCAGTCGTGGAAAAATCGCTAACTGGCAAACGAACCCCCGCTGGAAGTGTGATAGGAACACAACATACTCACCCGGATTGGTGGTGAGGGGGCAAGCTCGGAGGAGGCGAGGCGCGCGGCGACGCCCTCCGGGATGCGCCTGGTCCGGTAGAGCCCAATCCAGGTCATCCTGGCAGACCCAGGAGCCTGCCGACGCGCCGCGGTCGGCGCTCGCACCATCTTCCTCCATCTCTTGCTCGGCGACGGCGAGCTCCTCCTCAGTCATATCGAGTTCACTGCCCTCACTGGCGCTAGCGGCGGTGGG